>JAHPZR010001299.1:70000-80000 GCA_019787425.1 Platygyra sinensis
CTATCACTTTGCACGAATCGAGCCATCACTTTGTACGTTTCTTCTCTTCAGGACATCTCTCCATAAAACGGTATGGCATGAAGCGGAGTACCTCCTGTAAGTTTGTTGTGTTGCTACATCACACTACAGCGCACCTGGCTAGCATTTTTTTTCGAACAACTTTTCCAGCCTTTCCCACAGAAACAAGTAAATATGCGAATCTCAGAATCATCGTGTTCTCGATTTGACGTCACATCCGGCCCTCGACCCATTCTCTGTTAAACTCGGTCGTGGACCAAAATGGCGGCAATTTCACGTACTTTGACGAGCCATAGAAAATCAAAGATTTAACCAAATCGAAAAATTTTTGCGGCTAATTACTCCACAAAATAAGCTTTATTGTTTTAGCGAAAAAAGTTTTTGGGGTTAGGTGCACTTTAATGGGGTTCCACTGTAGTATATTAAGGTCCAGCTACACGTATTATCTAACTTTAATAGGCTGATGGCAACATGGATGTCTTTTTAACACATGACAATTCTCTTTGGGGTTCTGCATTGTGGGTTTGATTTGAACTTATAAAAGGAATTTTCAATCTGAAACCAAGCAGAGGAATATTCTTCCAATTTTCTTCTTGTCTTGGTTAACAATAACATTCCCAAAGCACTTACATGAACATACAAAAATTATACATGTACATGTAAACTTTACTGAAAATTACTGGAGCTGCAGACTTAAAAATGCTGCAAAGACATTCATAACTTGTTTTTCATTGAATGACTTTAATGACTTTAGTAGGCTCATCCTCGTTGTAAAAACCTGTGACACTCACCAGTCACGTAAAACAAAGAAAACAATACATGCACATGCATCGCACATATATATTCCGGTATGCTTCTCCATTCAAGCTTGGTAAATACACATACAATGTACAGTAGGATATCTACTGTATTTGATCGCAAGACTACATGATTGAAAAAGGGTAGCAGAAGCCTCAAGGAGATGAATACAAAGAAGCATTATGACTGATGGAGTTAAGCTTGAAGCCTCCTTGACTGTTTTGTTATGTTATGTTCATGCGTATATAGATCAAACTTAAAGCAGTGAAAGTACTTACCCATTCAAGGGTGGTAATGATGATGGGTCATGTGAGGCTGTATTTACCTTAAATAAAGACAAAACAATGAGTCACCCAAGAGGCAAATTATCACGAATCAGCAAGACAACATAAATGTTCAAATGAGACTCATGACCTAGAAATTATACACATTGTTTTACTTAATGACCCTGTTGTGATTTATCTACACAAAGGTGTAGATGTTTCTGTTTTAAAATTTTATTTTTAATTCCATTTTGCTTTGCTTAATATTCAACTGTGAATAAAAGGAAAAAATTCATAGAATCAAGCTAATTTCTGAGCAAAAACAAAGATAGATCAGGACAGCTCCAACAACAATACTAGCCTCGAGCTGTAGTCGCAAATTTGCAGAAAAGTTCAGCCCTTTTTGTGACAAATTAACAAATATTAAGCCTACTTTTTGATTTATACTCCCTGAATGATGCAGGAAGACTAAGAGTGATCTATGATCTTACATAACTAGTTTTTGTTAAATAGCTGAATGGCTACAAAGATAAACATGACTACATTGTCTACAGACTTTGCAATATTATTTTAGCTGTGTAAATACTCTTTTTTATGATAATAATAATATTATAAATACCCTTTGAATCACAGACTGGTTTGACCCAGTGGAATAATGTACTTACATGTACAACATTAGATTACTTTGTATTTGGGCTTAGAACTTCAACAATTAAAAACCAAAACACAAAATAGCAAGTTCCATTATACTGCAAGCCACTGTAACTTTATTTTGTCTTTTACTTTTTGTACTCATTGCATAATGTACAGTTGAATTATTTAAACTAGTAATAACCAAAGGTTAGCAAATGCGGGCGAGGATTTTTTTTGCCCATTTGAGGACTAAAAGATTTGGGGGCCTATAGGGAAAGGTCGGGTGATTTTGTTTGTCCATGAGCACCCCCCCACCCCCCAGATTTACTCGCTTTTTCCTCCATTTTGACAGTAACAATAGAGTGATTTGACAAAATCTGTGAAACAGTAACACCAGAGCATTCCATGAGACACTAACCCCATTGTTTGCTTTCCTTAGATTTAGTAATATGTTGTAATTGTTGCTGTTTCACGGCGTAAATAAAAGCACTCTAGGTTATAAAGTATGTGTATTGATCAAGTCAAAATGATTGATTTAATGCAAACGTGATTTATTTAAAATCATAACATAGAAAATATGAAATCAAACAAAGCGTACATGTTACCGGTATACCATGTCCTCAAGTAAACTGAAACAAAACGACCAAACCCAATATATATCAACTGTCGGCCGACAGGTAGCCTATATTTCGGGCAAAACCTGTTGGCCGACTGTCGGCCGACAAGCGACCAACAGTCGGCCGACAGTTGACCGACAGTCGGCCGACAGGTTATTTGGGGAGCTCTTCTTCACAATTACCAAAAGTTTTAGTTTTTTCCACAATATAACGTATAAAGCTAAATGGTTGTTTGTGCGAATACTTACACATTTCATTGAATAAACATTTAAACAAAACAACTGTATTGTTACATATACTAAATGCTCTGTTAAAACTGAAACTATTACTGAATTATCAAATGCTACTGCATGGTTCTTGAGTTTTTGGCAGTCATATCTGTATGGTAAACGTCATAAATTTTGTGACTTTGTTTAATACGCTCCACAATATAATGTTGTAAGTTTAAAGTTTTGTTTGAAAAAATAGTTTAACATGTGACATGTTAAAATTCTCACTGAATAATGCTAAAACGGAACAACTGTATTGTAACAATGTTTTGAATAGACTAATGAAAGCACATTCACCAAATGTTCTTGTAAAAACTGAAACTAAACGGCTCTTGTTACACACACGAAATGCTGTGTAAAAAAGTGAAACTACATTTATAACTGAATTACGAAATGCAAATGCAGTTGCCCATTGTTTGTTAGTCACAGTTATATTTGTTGCCGACTTCATCTGTTTTTTGGAATGTGCTTTGATGTACAACAAACTGCCGTTTCAAGCTGTTACATAAGTACCTTCAATATTGTTCATGAATGTTCTAAATAGAAACTGTCTAGTGTCACTACGTGAAGTCACTCAGATTTAACAATTTCTTTGATATAATTAGAAGTTGCATCTACACGCGATCTCACACTATGTGCTTGTCAGCTCAAGGGCAAACAATTCTGAAGCTCCGCGATTGAAGTTAAGGATGAACAGTCTCGATTAAGACAGAAAACGGCTGGGAAATGGCATACAACACGACAACATGAACAGAAAAGTTGAATCCAAGTTGACATGCTCAATTTGGATTAATTTTGCTATATAGATCGTTCATGATCTTTTATTTCTAGTAGTCTTGATTCTGGACCGTGCGTAGCATGTGAGATGATGTGCTTTGAATTTTAATTGCCTTGGCTTTAGGAACAGCCATTTTTCATTGACTATATTTTGACTGCTCCTGATTTTGATTGTATTTGTTGACGTTGTATTTCCAGTGGCCACAAATAGTTCAGTCTGTATCCAGTGAAGACCAAAATTGAATCAATCAAAATGGTACTCTGAAAACACGACCTATATAGGCCATCTGATAGGATGCGGAAAAAAATGGAAAATTATGCGGTAATTTTCGGCAATATTATGCGAAAGAAAGTGACGATTATGCAGAAAAGACGCCAGATTATGCGGAAATTTTTAAAATTAATTAAGTTGTTTCCTTGGCTTTTTCAAACAGATGTTACAGATGTTAGCTGATATTTGTGCTTCCAGCTTAGAATACCTGATGTAAAACAAGTATCCTTTTTTAAAAATTACTCCTGCAGAGTCACAAATCATAGTTTAGTGGATGGGACCTCACCTTGCCAACAATAAAGCAAGTAAATCAAATAATCGACAGAACAATAGCCTGCGTAGCAAGTGTTTCTGTGGGGTTTGGGATCCTGCGTAGCAAGTATTTCTGTGGGGTTTGGGTTTGTATCCAGATATTGGTCAACATTATTATTTTCCTCATCCAGATGTTGGGGATATTTGAAGCCTCTCCTGCCCAAATTCCAAGACTTTCTGTTGTTTGGTTTTGTCACAGGCGATAACATAACACCTTCAAGCGATTTGCAGATCTGGCATTTCCAGCAAATGCTTCTTTGCTTCTTTACTGGAGTTGACTTGCTAATTTTACCTTGTATCGATTCCTGGCCAGTGGACGAATGAATACAGTGATCAAAGATTTCGAATCTTGCAAGCACAAGGATTATATTATAACAACGGGACTTGAATACTTCTCACAGACTTGTGCTAAAACTTCAGCCTTGTGGTCCTTCCTTTTAGACAGATTGAGTAGAAATATAGCTCGATTATAAATTACCAAATTTAACTTTGAAAGCCTGCAGTGGTTGCCCAGCATTATCGAGGTTTCTCAGGTCCCACCATACACTCTTTCTTTCAGACATATTTTGACAAATTAAATTTTGTTTTGGTTCAAGGTTCACTTCCACTGCGGAAGGCCAAAGATTTAATTGGTTTACTTTATGACAGCATGACACCTCAGTGTGCGTGTGGGCGGTTTTCAAAATCCGGGGGTTTGTCTGCAAGCATTTCCTCCCTTCCTTCCTTCCCCTCCCCCTACCCCCTCTTTTACTCGCTCCATTTATCGCCCTGTAATTCCCGAACCGCACATATAACAATAATAGCCTTTCTTCAGTTACTGATGTAGGTGCTATAATAGTAATGGCTTACAATAACACACAGATGTGAACTGTCATGAAACAGGGAATTAGGCTTATTTTCTTCTTTGGATCGTATTAAACGAAATCCGTAAATTGTACTCTTAACTTGTTTTTTCACGTGAGGATTTTGAAATACTTTTGTTTACGAACCATTGCCCCAGTGATCGTGCATAAAGGACAGGTATTTTAATTTATTTGTGGCAAATTCAAATAAAGTTTCTGTTTAAAATGCTGTTGCATTAAAATGAAATTGTAGGGTTGGTAAAACTAGTAAAAAGTGATGTATGACAGTTACCATAATTATTATTAGCGGGCAGTTCGTTCAGTTGTGATTCATATATATATATATATATATATATATATATATATATATATATATATATATATATATATATATATATATATATATATATATATATGGTCATCTATTGTCTTTTAAGGGTCTTACTTGCAAACACTATTGTCTCCTACTTTGAAAAAAAAACAGTGATAATAATTATCTGGAGAAGTTGGTAAAGAGTTCTTCTAAAAGTATGCATCTTGTAGAATAGTCCAATTTCAAGCATCTTACCATTTCAATTTTTCCAATAATAACAATCACGGTCAGTTTCAACACAATTGTCCAACCACTTTCTATTGTCACTTTTTTCTTTTTAACCACATCCAATGTAGTCTTCAGAATAGCTTCATTTTCTTTAAAACATTGCTACATGTAGGAGTGAGGGGGTCTCTTATGCTTGCTTCGATTAATCTCTTTCTGAAACATCAAGGATGTGGTTGAAATCATGGGTTTTAGCACGTAAAAGGGAATGTGTCCTAGCAACTTATGGCCAGATGAGAGCTTTGCCTAAGAACTTACGAATAAAAATTTGGAATTGGATTCTTTTTAAAATGCTTTCAATGTCCCTGTTTCATGACAGTTCACATCTGTGTGTTATTGTAAGCCATTACTATTATAGCACCTACATCAGTAACTGAAGAAAGGCTATTATTGTTATATGTGCGGTTCGGGAATTACAGGGCGATAAATGGAGCGAGTAAAAGAGGGGGTAGGGGGAGGGGAAGGAAGGAAGGGAGGAAATGCTTGCAGACAAACCCCCGGATTTTGAAAACCGCCCACACGCACACTGAGGTGTCATGCTGTCATAAAGTAAACCAATTAAATCTTTGGCCTTCCGCAGTGGAAGTGAACCTTGAACCAAAACAAAATTTAATTTGTCAAAATATGTCTGAAAGAAAGAGTGTATGGTGGGACCTGAGAAACCTCGATAATGCTGGGCAACCACTGCAGGCTTTCAAAGTTAAATTTGGTAATTTATAATCGAGCTATATTTCTACTCAATCTGTCTAAAAGGAAGGACCACAAGGCTGAAGTTTTAGCACAAGTCTGTGAGAAGTATTCAAGTCCCGTTGTTATAATATAATCCTTGTGCTTGCAAGATTCGAAATCTTTGATCACTGTATTCATTCGTCCACTGGCCAGGAATCGATACAAGGTAAAATTAGCAAGTCAACTCCAGTAAAGAAGCAAAGAAGCATTTGCTGGAAATGCCAGATCTGCAAATCGCTTGAAGGTGTTATGTTATCGCCTGTGACAAAACCAAACAACAGAAAGTCTTGGAATTTGGGCAGGAGAGGCTTCAAATATCCCCAACATCTGGATGAGGAAAATAATAATGTTGACCAATATCTGGATACAAACCCAAACCCCACAGAAATACTTGCTACGCAGGATCCCAAACCCCACAGAAACACTTGCTACGCAGGCTATTGTTCTGTCGATTATTTGATTTACTTGCTTTATTGTTGGCAAGGTGAGGTCCCATCCACTAAACTATGATTTGTGACTCTGCAGGAGTAATTTTTAAAAAAGGATACTTGTTTTACATCAGGTATTCTAAGCTGGAAGCACAAATATCAGCTAACATCTGTAACATCTGTTTGAAAAAGCCAAGGAAACAACTTAATTAATTTTAAAAATTTCCGCATAATCTGGCGTCTTTTCTGCATAATCGTCACTTTCTTTCGCATAATATTGCCGAAAATTACCGCATAATTTTCCATTTTTTTCCGCATCCTATCAGATGGCCTATATAGGTCGTGTTTTCAGAGTACCATTTTGATTGATTCAATTTTGGTCTTCACTGGATACAGACTGAACTATTTGTGGCCACTGGAAATACAACGTCAACAAATACAATCAAAATCAGGAGCAGTCAAAATATAGTCAATGAAAAATGGCTGTTCCTAAAGCCAAGGCAATTAAAATTCAAAGCACATCATCTCACATGCTACGCACGGTCCAGAATCAAGACTACTAGAAATAAAAGATCATGAACGATCTATATAGCAAAATTAATCCAAATTGAGCATGTCAACTTGGATTCAACTTTTCTGTTCATGTTGTCGTGTTGTATGCCATTTCCCAGCCGTTTTCTGTCTTAATCGAGACTGTTCATCCTTAACTTCAATCGCGGAGCTTCAGAATTGTTTGCCCTTGAGCTGACAAGCACATAGTGTGAGATCGCGTGTAGATGCAACTTCTAATTATATCAAAGAAATTGTTAAATCTGAGTGACTTCACGTAGTGACACTAGACAGTTTCTATTTAGAACATTCATGAACAATATTGAAGGTACTTATGTAACAGCTTGAAACGGCAGTTTGTTGTACATCAAAGCACATTCCAAAAAACAGATGAAGTCGGCAACAAATATAACTGTGACTAACAAACAATGGGCAACTGCATTTGCATTTCGTAATTCAGTTATAAATGTAGTTTCACTTTTTTACACAGCATTTCGTGTGTGTAACAAGAGCCGTTTAGTTTCAGTTTTTACAAGAACATTTGGTGAATGTGCTTTCATTAGTCTATTCAAAACATTGTTACAATACAGTTGTTCCGTTTTAGCATTATTCAGTGAGAATTTTAACATGTCACATGTTAAACTATTTTTTCAAAACAAAACTTTAAACTTACAACATTATATTGTGGAGCGTATTAAACAAAGTCACAAAATTTATGACGTTTACCATACAGATATGACTGCCAAAAACTCAAGAACCATGCAGTAGCATTTGATAATTCAGTAATAGTTTCAGTTTTAACAGAGCATTTAGTATATGTAACAATACAGTTGTTTTGTTTAAATGTTTATTCAATGAAATGTGTAAGTATTCGCACAAACAACCATTTAGCTTTATACGTTATATTGTGGAAAAAACTAAAACTTTTGGTAATTGTGAAGAAGAGCTCCCCAAATAACCTGTCGGCCGACTGTCGGTCAACTGTCGGCCGACTGTTGGTCGCTTGTCGGCCGACAGTCGGCCAACAGGTTTTGCCCGAAATATAGGCTACCTGTCGGCCGACAGTTGATATATATTGGGTTTGGTCGTTTTGTTTCAGTTTACTTGAGGACATGGTATACCGGTAACATGTACGCTTTGTTTGATTTCATATTTTCTATGTTATGATTTTAAATAAATCACGTTTGCATTAAATCAATCATTTTGACTTGATCAATACACATACTTTATAACCTAGAGTGCTTTTATTTACGCCGTGAAACAGCAACAATTACAACATATTACTAAATCTAAGGAAAGCAAACAATGGGGTTAGTGTCTCATGGAATGCTCTGGTGTTACTGTTTCACAGATTTTGTCAAATCACTCTATTGTTACTGTCAAAATGGAGGAAAAAGCGAGTAAATCTGGGGGGTGGGGGGGTGCTCATGGACAAACAAAATCACCCGACCTTTCCCTATAGGCCCCCAAATCTTTTAGTCCTCAAATGGGCAAAAAAAATCCTCGCCCGCATTTGCTAACCTTTGGTTATTACTAGTTTAAATAATTCAACTGTACATTATGCAATGAGTACAAAAAGTAAAAGACAAAATAAAGTTACAGTGGCTTGCAGTATAATGGAACTTGCTATTTTGTGTTTTGGTTTTTAATTGTTGAAGTTCTAAGCCCAAATACAAAGTAATCTAATGTTGTACATGTAAGTACATTATTCCACTGGGTCAAACCAGTCTGTGATTCAAAGGGTATTTATAATATTATTATTATCATAAAAAAGAGTATTTACACAGCTAAAATAATATTGCAAAGTCTGTAGACAATGTAGTCATGTTTATCTTTGTAGCCATTCAGCTATTTAACAAAAACTAGTTATGTAAGATCATAGATCACTCTTAGTCTTCCTGCATCATTCAGGGAGTATAAATCAAAAAGTAGGCTTAATATTTGTTAATTTGTCACAAAAAGGGCTGAACTTTTCTGCAAATTTGCGACTACAGCTCGAGGCTAGTATTGTTGTTGGAGCTGTCCTGATCTATCTTTGTTTTTGCTCAGAAATTAGCTTGATTCTATGAATTTTTTCCTTTTATTCACAGTTGAATATTAAGCAAAGCAAAATGGAATTAAAAATAAAATTTTAAAACAGAAACATCTACACCTTTGTGTAGATAAATCACAACAGGGTCATTAAGTAAAACAATGTGTATAATTTCTAGGTCATGAGTCTCATTTGAACATTTATGTTGTCTTGCTGATTCGTGATAATTTGCCTCTTGGGTGACTCATTGTTTTGTCTTTATTTAAGGTAAATACAGCCTCACATGACCCATCATCATTACCACCCTTGAATGGGTAAGTACTTTCACTGCTTTAAGTTTGATCTATATACGCATGAACATAACATAACAAAACAGTCAAGGAGGCTTCAAGCTTAACTCCATCAGTCATAATGCTTTCTTTGTATTCATCTCCTTGAGGCTTCTGCTACCCTTTTTCAATCATGTAGTCTTGCGATCAAATACAGTAGATATCCTACTGTACATTGTATGTGTATTTACCAAGCTTGAATGGAGAAGCATACCGGAATATATATGTGCGATGCATGTGCATGTATTGTTTTCTTTGTTTTACGTGACTGGTGAGTGTCACAGGTTTTTACAACGAGGATGAGCCTACTAAAGTCATTAAAGTCATTCAATGAAAAACAAGTTATGAATGTCTTTGCAGCATTTTTAAGTCTGCAGCTCCAGTAATTTTCAGTAAAGTTTACATGTACATGTATAATTTTTGTATGTTCATGTAAGTGCTTTGGGAATGTTATTGTTAACCAAGACAAGAAGAAAATTGGAAGAATATTCCTCTGCTTGGTTTCAGATTGAAAATTCCTTTTATAAGTTCAAAT
>JAHPZR010001299.1:90000-106974 GCA_019787425.1 Platygyra sinensis
ATTCCCAAAATTCCAAAAGATCCTGTATATAAGAAAAATATTTGAAGGAAAATAAACACAATAGCCACGCTACTGTTCATATACTTTTGCAACCCTGCCTTACAACCACCTTGTTAATACAGAAGTATGGCCACCTCATTATTACACCACTTAATCTGGCCTGAACAAAAGCGCAGTCAGTATTGTTCTTATTTAAGGTGGCCGAACAGTTTTCGTGCGCGCTCTTGCCAACGCAATTCAACGTGTGCACAAGTATTACAAAAAAACAAACATGCATCAACACAGCGATCATTTTATTTGCTCAATGTCTGCGCTATCTGTACTATTTTCTTCTTCACAAATGAACACAATGTATTGAATTGATGTTTTCTCTTTTATTACAAAGGTATGTTAGAAAGGTAACGATGCAAAGAACTCAGCTCTGCTTTTTCTTTGTTGCTAGAAGAACCAGTTAAATGCAGCGCATGCGTAGTAAGTCGAAAAAATTGCGATTGAGTGAAAAATTGACTTCTCGGAGGTACGCCTATTTCTCGAGAACCACTCATTAGAATTTCACGAAATTTGGCACGAAAATACTTTAGGAAATAAGTAACTGGAGGATTGAAAAAAAATTGAATTTAACAAAGGAAATTCAAGATATGCCAGTGAACCTTCAACGAGGGATATTTAAGATCTGTTTGTTAAATTATTATTAAATAGTGCTAACTTGCGAGTATCGTTACAAGCTTGTTGCATGCATATTATAAAGAAAATCTAATGACTAGATTTTCTGCAAATAAACAAAACCGATTTTAACACACCTGTTTATATTTGATCATGTTGCCATGGCAACGGTACATACGTCAGCTTAATTATCAAAAAGTTGAGTTTGTGTTAACATGCTACTGCCATTTTTTGCGTGAACAAAGGGATCAAGGGTTTTAGAGAAAAGGTAAATGAAACAGAGGGTATCAAAAACTGTGTTCAGCCACCTTAAGAACCCCTTAAGGGGCTCAGTCCCGGTTAAAAGGTTGAAAAGTTTAGCTAAACTTTTTAATTCCTTGTTTGCAACCCGTGTCAATCTTCCCCATCCTTGACCATCCTTGTTCCTTTATGGGTTTATAATTATCTCTTTGCATGTTTTCTATCTTTATAAAGTGGTTATTTTTCAGGTTTCCTTCCAATTTAACGGTAATTTTTTTGATGCTCAAAATAACTCAAGATGCCCTGACTGAGCCCCTTTAAGGACGTTCGCGCTAATTGTTTTTGCACATCCTTACTGCGCACGTGAATCACATGCCACGTCATGCATCGAGCGTGTGCGCTAAGTACTAAAATGAAACAAATGATAAGGTAAATTGCCATTGCTACAGCTTTGCTTAGATTTAACGATCTTGGACATTGGTGACCCCTACTTTTCTATTTCAGAACAGATTTTATTCACAATTACCTCCCCTTGTCCAAAATGAACAAAAAATCAACGTGGGAAGTTAAAAAAATTTTAAGATTTCTGTCCACGCGAACATGGAATCCTGCCATCTTGCGGTTACAAGCGCGTGGAAACTATAGACGCTTTAATGCAAACTTGTTCTTTGAAGAACCTCACCAGTTAATTAAATTCGCTTAATAGGTCCCATTTAAACCATATTTGGTAGAGAACATTTCCCTTCAAAGCTCTAATTGACAATATTTTGGGACTTGCAGCCACCGTGCCTTCTTCGCTAACAGAAACCCGATTTACTCAGATTAGGGTTCTTCTGGGCAAAAACGAAGTCGGTGACCCCCCATTTTTTTTACATTTGTGACATCACTAACTCATCATACTTTCATGGTAAAATTTTCAGAAAAAAATTAATGTTAGAAAAATTTTCGCGCGAACGTCCTTAAATATGGCCCCCTGTAAAATAATGCCAGATTGTTGTGATCTATTGGTGACCAGCTTAAAGTGCACCTAACCCCCAATTTTTTTCGCTAAAACAATAAAGCTTATTTTGTGGAGTAATTAGCCGCAAAAATTTTTCGATTTGGTTAAATCCTCGAATTTCTGTGCCCCCTTGAAACCGAGTTTCGTATGGTTCACGACCGAGCATAAGGAGTCTGGGGAGAGTAAAGACGTGACGTCACTTCGAGAACGAAAGCTTCGGCTGTCCCAGTCGGGCCTTTTACTCTGTGTGAGCGTAGAAGTCTTTTTGCCGCACAAGTTTTTCGCTGGGGGCTCCACAGTCGACAGATTTCTGTTTTTATCAACAATATCTTCTACTTCGTCGGATTCTGAAATGAGCTTTGACTCAGAAGACTCCGAAATTTATTATATCGCTGAAGAGAATGACGACTCGCACTTGTCAACAAAGCAAAGTGAATAGTTAAATGATGACGGCCGAGCTGATTTATATGCTGACAACTCTCTGGCCAACGAAGAATGGATAGACAAATGAGGTGGATGCTGACAAAGAACTCGAACGAGCTCTGATGGACAGACCCGAAGGCAATGATATGTAGAAGTCAAAGAGACTGTAGCGTGTGGTGCGTATATTTACTAAATTCGCGCATTCTTCGATCTCGCATTAGCATACTTTCGTATAAATAAAAGTCAAGTCCGTTAACTTTCTCAAATTATTTTAACTTCATTCGTTCAATGTAGACCAAAATGATTATCCCATGACACAATGTTTGTGTTCTTTTCCTGCGAGTGTGGAAATTGTAGCGTCGCTTCCCTTCAAAACATCAGCGAATGTTATTGTTGTTATTATTATTTAAAGTGAGTTAGGTTGTCAAGACTCAAAGAAGAGTGATCTTGTTCTTGAAGATATTGGTGCTGATGTTACCTTAAAGTGTGTTACTGAATATCCAGGAATTAAACCTGTATGGCTTCAGAAATGGAGTTATTTTAAGATTAGTAGTGGGCAAATACAAAACTATCTGTCGGCTGTGCCGACTGACTGCTGTTGTTTCTCAGATCAGATGCAACAACGGCTGCATGAATCGATGGACGGTTATTCCAAATTCGTCTCGCTTAAGTCACTGAGTCAGCAAAATCCCTTCCTCTCTCTGAAAATCCAGGCATCGAGCGAGATCATCTGGTTTGAAATACTTTATGGAACAGATCACTGAACTCTTAGACGGCTATCACTTTGCACGAATCGAGCCATCACTTTGTACGTTTCTTCTCTTCAGGACATCTCTCCATAAAACGGTATGGCATGAAGCGGAGTACCTCCTGTAAGTTTGTTGTGTTGCTACATCACACTACAGCGCACCTGGCTAGCATTTTTTTTCGAACAACCTTTCCAGCCTTTCCCACAGAAACAAGTAAATATGCGAATCTCAGAATCATCGTGTTCTCGATTTGACGTCACATCCGGCCCTCGACCCATTCTCCGTTAAACTCGGTCGTGGACCAAAATGGCGGCAATTTCACGTACTTTGACGAGCCATAGAAAATCAAAGATTTAACCAAATCCAAAAATTTTTGCGGCTAAGTACTCCACAAAATAAGCTTTATTGTTTTAGCGAAAAAAGTTTTTGGGGTTAGGTGCACTTTAATGGGGTTCCACTGTAGTATATTAAGGTCAGCTACACGTATTATCTAACTTTAATAGGCTGATGGCAACATGGATGTCTTTTTAACACATGACAATTCTCTTTGGGGTTCTGCATTGTGGGTTTGATTTGAACTTATAAAAGGAATTTTCAATCTGAAAACCAAGCAGAGGAATATTCTTCCAATTTTCTTCTTGTCTTGGTTAACAATAACATTCCCAAAGCACTTACATGAACATACAAAAATTATACATGTACATGTAAACTTTACTGAAAATTACTGGAGCTGCAGACTTAAAAAATGCTGCAAAGACATTCATAACTTGTTTTTCATTGAATGACTTTAATGACTTTAGTAGGCTCATCCTCGTTGTAAAAACCTGTGACACTCACCAGTCACGTAAAACAAAGAAAACAATACATGCACATGCATCGCACATATATATTCCGGTATGCTTCTCCATTCAAGCTTGGTAAATACACATACAATGTACAGTAGGATATCTACTGTATTTGATCGCAAGACTACATGATTGAAAAAGGGTAGCAGAAGCCTCAAGGAGATGAATACAAAGAAAGCATTATGACTGATGGAGTTAAGCTTGAAGCCTCCTTGACTGTTTTGTTATGTTATGTTCATGCGTATATAGATCAAACTTAAAGCAGTGAAAGTACTTACCCATTCAAGGGTGGTAATGATGATGGGTCATGTGAGGCTGTATTTACCTTAAATAAAGACAAAACAATGAGTCACCCAAGAGGCAAATTATCACGAATCAGCAAGACAACATAAATGTTCAAATGAGACTCATGACCTAGAAATTATACACATTGTTTTACTTAATGACCCTGTTGTGATTTATCTACACAAAGGTGTAGATGTTTCTGTTTTAAAATTTTATTTTTAATTCCACTTTGCTTTGCTTAATATTCAACTGTGAATAAAAGAAAAAAATTCATAGAATCAAGCTAATTTCTGAGCAAAAACAAAGATAGATCAGGACTGCTCCAACAACAATACTAGCCTCGAGCTGTAGTCGCAAATTTGCAGAAAGTTCAGCCCTTTTTGTGACAAATTAACAAATATTAAACCTCCTTTTTGATTTATACTCCCTGAATGATGCAGGAAGACTAAGAGTGATCTATGATCTTACATAACTAGTTTTCGTTAAATAGCTGAATGGCTACAAAGATAAACATGACTACATTGTCTACAGACTTGCAATGTTATTTTAGCTGTGTAAATACTCTTTTTTATGATAATAATAATATTATAAATACCCTTTGAATCACAAACTGATTTGACCCTGTGGAATAATGTACTTACAACATTACATTTCTTTGTATTTGGGCTTAGAACTTCAACAATTAAAAACCAAAACACAAAATAGCACGTCCCATTATACTGCAAGCCACTGTAACTTTATTATTTTTGTCTTTTACTTTTTGTACTCATTGAATAATATACAGTTGAATTTATTTACAAAAGTTTTACAGCACAAGCAGTGAAACACAGTTAATGGAGCATGACATGCAAACCTAGGAAACAGTTAGTTATTGCGTTCTTGAAGAACAAGGGAATGCATCCTAATTTTGTTTTGTTCTGACTGCAGTCAAAAATAATTGAGAATTTTTGTGAAGACTGTAAATTGGCCACCCTCTAGGTTTTTTCAGGGGCTTTTGGCCTTATTTTCATGTCCATCTGCTATATTATTCTTGTGCTGTTTTGTGGCTTCTTTCATTGCTTTTGACATTTTGGGGTTTTCTTTGAACTTGTTTTTCACTGTGATTGCATTCAACAAAAATGGGAATGCCAACCCCACTGGAGTGAGATTATTTTGTTGGCTGGGTGAAAACAAATTACTTCATCACAAAACATGTGTATAAGAGACGATTAATTTTGCTATATGGATCGTTCACGATCACTTATTTCTAGTAATCTTGATTCTGGACCGTGTGTAGCATGTGATGATGTGCTTTGAATTTTAATTGCCTTGGCTTTAGGAACAGCCATTTTTCATTGGCCTTATTTTGACAGCTCTTGATTTTGATTGTATTTGTTGACTTTGTATTTCCAGTGGCCACAAATAGTTCAGTCTGTATCCAGTGAAGACCAAAATTGAATCAATGAAAATGGTACTCTAAAAACACGACCTATACAGGCCATCTGATAGGATGCGGAAAAAAATTGAAAATTATGCGGAAATTTTTGGCAATATTATGCGAAAGAAAGTGACGATTATGCCGAAAAGACCCCAGATTATGCGGAAATTTTTAAAATTAATTAAGTTGTTTCCTTGGCTTTTTCAAACAGATGTTACAGATGTTAGCTGATATTTGTGCTTCCAGCTTAGAATACCTGATGTAAAACAAGTATTCTTTATTAAAAATTACTCCTGCAGAGTCACAAATTGTAGTTTAATGGATGGGACCTCACCTTGCCAACAATAAAGCAAGTAAATCAAATAATAGACAGAACAATAGCCTGCATAGCGATTGTTTCCATGGGGTTTGGGAGCAAAGAAAGACTGAGGAACGGGATTTTTGGGTATTTTGCCCGCGCAGAAAATGGAGCGAGAACCAAAAAAAGGAAGATCGGGGTAGGGAGGGAAAGGAAGGAATTGCTTGCAGACAAACCCCTGGATTTTGAAAATCCCGTTCGCCAGCGAACAGGGCTCGTGATTGGCTGGGGTAGTCGAACATTGTTGACATGTGCCAATCAGAGGTCTTAAGAGCGTGTCCGTGTAAGAACCGACCACTCAAATTTTCGTGGAAAATGGATTGCCTTCATTTTTTCTACACAAGTCAAACAACATATGCAATGAACGAAAATGCCCTTTATTTCGATAGATTCGCTTTTTTAATTTTTTTAGGAATTTTTTTTGTAGGCACCCCGAAAACCACAAAAACCGGAAATTGAAACCCCAAAAATTGGGGGTTACGTTATGCTTGCTCAAACTTTGCACATTTGATGGAACGACCTAATTCTTTCAGAATTACTGCATAATTCTTTCTTCTTTCCACACAACTAAAAACTATCTGCTTATCTTAAACGCAAGCCATGTTATGACGTCTTAACGTGATCCTCTTAAAGACGTCTTTGCCATCTTTGCTGATATAGCCTCCAAACAAACAGATTTTTTTCAAAAGTGGGACCTCTTCATGAATGATGACTGTTATCAGCGTAATGTACTAGGCCTAAGCTACAAATATCTGTATTAAAAGTTGTGGGCACTCATAATTTTGACACGCAAAAAATTCGACAAAGTAGCGGAAATTTCAACAATTTGTGTGGAAATGACGAATCTCATCCGTTGACTAAAATGCGGTTTTGAGTTTCTCAGCGAACTTTTTGACATTACCTGATTAGATTTATTGAGTTTTAACGCTTGGAGAACTCGATGAGACTTATTTTACGCCAAAATATCGAGAAATCTCTCAAGCCTCACGTTTCTTTTGACTGACCACTACCGATCGTCATCACGACCGTTCCGTCACGCATCACGCATTCTTGGTTGAAGAAGGCGTTGATTTAAAATGTCTTATCCTCATAGAAATGAGCAGCCTTTTATGATTATTTCATACTTTTTCAACACCTTTTCCTTTTATTTTCTTGTTTCTTTTTATAAGATTTCTGTAATATTAATTTTAGTTGAGTCATCGCCGAAGCCGGTAGTGTAAACAGTTGGGGTCAATGTCAACAACAATCGTTCGCTAACTCACATTTGACCGTTCGGGAGACTCTTTTCCGCTAATAATTAAAGTTGCTAATAAATCAGGAGAGCTCATAGAGAGATTTTTACCCTAACTGATATCCGAAATGGACCTTTTTACGGAAACCATGCCTTTCCGATGCTTCTAATTAAACAACAAATTTGCCTAAGACACCGCTTGATTTGATGCCGAGTAAATCGAGTAACATGATACTGTGTGCGAAGTCTCACCAAGACAAGTATTCGTATCAGACTCATAAAAGTATGGCATCCCAGTCTTGCCAATTTTTAAAAAATTATAGGGCATACTAGATTAAGACAGAGTCTCCTCTGCATAATATTCTTAGAGAAACCAATTTTGACACCTGAATAACCCGGACACGCAGTTTTGGGCAATTCGCAAACGATTTCCCTGGAAGCTAGCAGAGCATTGCACAGCTAAATCCACTACTTTTAATAATTTTTAAATATTTTTTAACTTTCACACGGTCGTTTTGCTTTCCTGTCAAAGTTTTACAAGGGGAAATATAACCAAGTATCAGGCACATCCACGTGCTATTGTCTAAAATGGGGCTCGCGGCATTGCCTTTTTGGTTTGATGTTTAGGGAAATATCAATTTTATTGCTTCATTACTCTGGTAATAAAAGTCATTCTTAACATGCAGTGATTCAAGGTTTAAGCTAGGGTTGTGCGAGTGACCTTCCAGTAGCAAATGTGGGGCCACAAGACCCACACCACTAGGGGTTCTGGGGGTTTCATGCCCCCGAAAACATTTTGCAAAATTGAAGCAATTTTTGGTGCGTTTCCCACGATTTTCTACCGAAACATTTAAAAAATGTATCGTTTAGACTTGAACAATGATAATGCGCGCGCTCTGATTGGTCAAAAACCCATGTTTTATCAGAGTATAAGTAATGGTAATAGGACTGAGTGGAGTCCAATTCGGTCTGTAATCATACGAGTGATAACAAAATCGGACGACCGCGCAGCGGGAGTCCGATTTGTTTATCACGAGTATGATTACAGACAGAATTGGACGACACGAAGTCTTATTACCAATTAATCATAAAAATTACAATTTCCGAGAAAAGAAGAATAGCAAAGTTATGAAATAAAGGGAAAATTTGCATTTAATGTCGCTCTGAAATCGACAACAGTCAAAATGGATAAATTTAAAAAGACGTTCCAAACCGAACGTTTTATCGCGAAAAAAAACTACAAAATCCAGTTCCACGATAAAAAAATGGAAATCTCTACTCCCATTAATACAACAGTAGCTGCTACCCAAACTTCGTTTTTCTAAGATTCCCTAAATTACTCTTTAGCTTAAGTTCAAGTTGAATATGTGTTTTAATCCTTGTGGTGTAGTGTAGTGTAGTGTTGTGTAGTGTAGTGCAGTGTAGTGTACTGTAGTGTAGTCTAGCCTAGTGTAGAGTAGTGTAGTCTTTTGTTGTTGTTGTTTTTTTCTTTTCTTTGTAGTCTGCAAGGTAATTTTTGTAGGTATCGATCTGTATGTTCTTGTAGTATACCTGTAAAAGAAAATAAATAAATAAAATACAAAAAAAAAAAAAATGGATTTGCTGGTTGCCAAGTGACGAGCGAAAAACAAGTCTTATGTCAGTCAAAAACGCAACCATGCATGAAAAACGCTCAACTGTGCAGAACTTTGCGGAATTTGTTAAAATTCCGAACGCTTGCCAGGGCAGTTTTTCCAGCAAGATTCAAGGTTTTTAAGCTGAGTCAATAGACAGTACACCTCAAGTTGTAAACATCAGAGCCAGAGTCAACTATGAGTATTCGTTTCCTTGGCTTTTTGGGACGGGGATTTTCTTAAGTTGCTGGTGTTTTTTAAACACACTGAACTGTTTATTGAAAATTTAAAATGGCGCCGAGAGATTTTTGTAGCCATGCTGTATTTGGATGACGGCATACCGGTGAATTCTGCCACATTCGCTAATGAAGAAACTTGGTTTGAACTGATTGGAACTGCTGGACGAACATTCTCCTACAGCTGGTGGATTTGCTGAAGCTGCAGGCACCGAACTGTGCAAAGGGAATGTCGAAGAAATCGCAATATCGAGCTGGATTGTACAGGCACGTATCCGCTATCAATGTGAAACAATTCTCGTCTTTCACTGGCAGTTAAATGCATTAATGTTTTTGGCTTTACAACGTTCTACCTATGCTGCCATCCATGATTTAGTTGCTCGAGCGATGTTTTTGGAGGCTGTGGTTTTACTATTATTTATTTCTGAAATTTCTCCGTCCGATAGAAGGGGGAAACTTGGCTTGGTCTACTGTCATTGTTCCTGTATTTTGATTTTGTTGAACAAAATGAGGATTTTTGAGGGAGGAAATACTAGCGTACTGTGCAGTGGCATTACAGCCGGGTGAATGTTTACCTCCGTTTGCCGCGGTTGTTGCGAAGCGATGAACAATGCTGTGGATGGCTGAACTTCATCTGAACAGGCTAACATATCCACAAAGGAACTCGTCTGGATAGTTCGCATAAACATTTTTGCCATAGGATAAAATAAATCACTTATGTCTTCTAAAACATAATCATTGTTCAAGGGGAAAAAATCTCCATTTGAAGAAAGCCCCAATTTAAGAGTTTGTACACTTGTTTTCATGGTGATTGAAACCAAAGTTGTGATTGGTTGATTTAAACCACAACTTTAAATGTAAAACTATAAAAGTTAGAGATAACAAGTTAAACCGACGTTTCGGAGTAGACATCACTCCATTATCAAGGTAAAAAATTGTTCTATGATGTTAAAATTACAGTATTAAAAACGATTGACGCTAAGAATTAACATAATAAGCACGTGCGAAAATTGGCTATAAAAATACTTTAGCACGAATGGAATCCGATTGCACATTGAGGCTTGGCTTAAGTGTTCTTATAAATAACATTTCAAACACTAGGCAGTCAAATTTGTTTTTACATTTTTTGAGCACCTCAAAGCGTTTAAGCAGGTCCCGAGGGATCGTCCCGTGTGCGTTCTTATAGTGTCTGGCAATGGCCGAGGACTGTTGTTTATGTCCCTTTACACGATTGTGTAAATGTCCGCGTGTGTAGCCTACATAACCTTCATCACAAAGGTCACATTGAAATTTATATACAACACACTGCTGATTTATGATCGGCGGCTTTGCCTCTTTCACTTTCAGTTCCTGCTCAATTTTTCTGCTGGTAAATACGGGCTGGATGGTTTTGTTTACTTTCAGGCTCAAATCCTTAAGTTGTTTTTTTACAAATTCTGCTGAGTTTTGGTCTTTAAATGGCACGACTACTCGAACCGTGTTATCCGTCCCTTGGGCTGTTGATGAAGGTCGCGGTTGGTCGCAGACCTTTGAGCCTGAAAGTAAACAAAACCATCCAGCCCGTATTTACCAGCAGAAAAATTGAGCAGGAACTGAAAGTGAAAGAGGCAAAGCCGCCGATCATAAATCAGCAGTGTGTTGTATATAAATTTCAATGTGACCTTTGTGATGAAGGTTATGTAGGCTACACACGCGGACATTTACACAATCGTGTAAAGGGACATAAACAACAGTCCTCGGCCATTGCCAGACACTATAAGAACGCACACGGGACGATCCCTCGGGACCTGCTTAAACGCTTTGAGGTGCTCAAAAAATGTAAAAACAAATTTGACTGCCTAGTGTTTGAAATGTTATTTATAAGAACACTTAAGCCAAGCCTCAATGTGCAATCGGATTCCATTCGTGCTAAAGTATTTTTATAGCCAATTTTCGCACGTGCTTATTATGTTAATTCTTAGCGTCAATCGTTTTTAATACTGTAATTTTAACATCATAGAACAATTTTTTACCTTGATAATGGAGTGATGTCTACTCCGAAACGTCGGTTTAACTTGTTATCTCTAACTTTTATAGTTTTTATGCTTTAAGAAATCTCTTTTAATACGAACTTTAAATGTGATTGGTTAATTTTAACTACATCTTTGAATGTGATTGGCTTATTGAACTGTCCGATAACAAACTGTCCGATAACAAGGTGTCCGATAACAAACTGTCCGATAACAGCTTGAACAAGTGAATTAGTGGGAAATAGGAGTTTTTTAAACCAATCACAGTCGAGGAAATTGTAATTTTTATGATTAAACATAGAAAAGGCGTGCTATATTGTTTTGCGCGCGTAATATCTATATTTTAAAGCAAATACAGAAGCCTAAGCCGTGTATTAAACTGTGATAAAACACTCCGGTCATTCGAGAACACTCGAGAAATGTAGAAAACACTCGCCTGCGGCTCATTTTTAGCAGATATAAATAATCAAAAGTCGAATTTTGTTTAAAAAAAAAACCACCTTTCACCCTATAATATTTTGCTGCGAAAAAAGGGACGGTCATTCCAAACGTGAGAGGATGAAAATAATTGCCCTGCATCTAAAACGCGCGTTTGCTGGATGATATTACTAAAAACCGCTACCAATTCTTCAAATAACGGCTATTTTCGGCTTATCCTCACGTGACATGTCACGTGACCTGCCAGAAGTACCAATTCTACTTTGAAATTTTCAGGACGTTAAAATCTAACTGTGTGCTAAATTTGGTTCCGTTGGCATTTATACCTTTTGAAATATAATTAATACGTTATTTTCACCTGTAAAAGCCTTTGACCCAGGCCTTAAACTACTTGAGTTAGGTGGGTACAGTTTGTAAGCGCGACAATGTAATTCATCACTCTGCTGGAATTTTTTTTCCCTTCGTCTTTGCGCATTTTTTTCAGTCATCCTCCCTGGCATGAATATTTTTCTCCCCACACTCCCCCCTCATCACATTTCTAATGGTCCGTCCCTTTCGAAAACTATTATTGCGAGATTTTACCTGAAGGTCTTTTGACGTCGCTCAGCGTGGCCTTTGTGCCAATATCTCGTTCACGTTTCAAGCAACGCCAAATTCCTCCACTCAGAACATTTACCAATGTTTTGCGGGTTTTTGTAAATTTTGGGTGATTTTTGGGCATTTTGTGAAAGAGATATTTTTTCTTGAAAGATAGATTAAATTGAGGAAAAATATGAAATGTTGAAGATTTGATGGATTTGGAAAATTGAAATTTAAAGTGAAGAATTAATAGACGGACACCAAACAGTCCCCTACCAACCTGGCGCTCTTTTTTGAGGGGGTCAACTGTCTGGTAGTGTTCCCAACCCATTTTAATCTTATCAATTCCCTTTTAAAACTACTTCAAATTTCACTCCTAATCAGGTAGAATCCCCCCTTAAGTTAATTTGATTTGCCGGGGGGGATTGCAATCGTGCCAACAGTCAGGTTATGAAGCAATTTCATGTAAAGTTAGCTACGATTTTGCAATTTTAGCACCATCATCTTTTCGTGCAGATAAACATTGTAATTCGGCATGTAAGCGCGGGTGAACATACTTCCGGGAACTTTCTCAGTTGTGGTTTTCACTTTTTTCCCCTCTCCCTTCGCCAAACAGATCAGTTTAAAAGCGTCCTTGCACTAAGAAATATCATATCGCCTTGCACTAAAATACCTCAATAGGCTCAACTAATGTATTAGTAATTGAAATTCATGAAAAGAAACTCACTAAAGAAATGTCAAATGTGAGTAGTGAACAAATGATGTTGACATTGACCGCAAGTGTTTACACTACCGGCCTTAGCTATATCACAACCAAAATTAGAGCATGCTTATAAGAACCAAGATACATGTAATGAAAAGACAAGGTGTTGAAAACGTATAATATAATCTAACAAGGCTGCCCATTTCTCTGGGAATATGAGATTTTAAATCAACCCCTGCTTCAACTAAGAATGCGTGATGCGTGACGGAACGGCCGGTGACGCCGGATCAGTAGTGGTCAGTACCGCAGCAGAATTCAAAGCAAGGCTTGGGAGATTTCCCGTAAAATAAGTCTCATGGAGTTCTCCAAGCGTTAAAACTCAATAAATCTAATCAGGAGATGTCAAAAAGTTCGCTGAGAAACTCAAAACTGCATTTTAGTCAACGGATGAGATTCGTCATTTCCACACAAATTGTTGAAATTTCCGCTACTTTGTCGAATTTTTGGCGTATCAAAATTATGAGTGCCCACAACTTTTAATACAGATAATTGTAGCTTAGGCTTAGTGCATTACGCTGATAACAGTCATCATTCATGAAGAAGTCCCACTTTTGAAAAAAATCTGTTTGTTTGGAGGCTATATCAGCAAAGATGGCAAAGACGTCTTTAAGAGGATCACGTTAAGACGTCATAACATGGCTTGCGTTTAAGATAAGCAGATAGTTTTTAGTTGTGTGGAAAGAAGAAAGAATTATGCAGTAATTCTGAAAGAATTAGGTTGTTTCATTGAATGTGCGAAGTTTGAGCAAGCATAACGTAACCCCCAATTTTTGGGGTTTCAATTTCCGGTTTTTGTGGTTTTCGGGGTGCCTACAAAAAAATTCCTCAAAAAATTTTAAAAAGCGAATCTATCGAAATAAAGGGCATTTTCGTTCATTGCATATGTTGTTTGACTTGTGTAGAAAAATGGAGGCGATCCATTTTCCACGAAAATTTGAGTGGTCGGTTCTTACACGGACACACTCTTAAAGATCTGAGTGCTGGAAAGAAGGGGAAGACGTCAACGAAGCTTGTTTACAAAAAGCATTAACTTTTCTCACGGAATGAGGATTTAGTCATGAGCTTGGACAGTAGGGTAGAAAGCCTATAGTGCAATGCTGACGCTTAGCAATTGCGACCCAATTTGCAGCTGTTCCTTTAATTTTAACATCACTTTCTTTGAATGCCACATGCGGCAAATTGCACTACTGCGTGGGAAAACCGAGTGACTTCATCTGGCTTGTTATATGGCATGCTTTCGGATTTTATCATGTAGGTACTCTGACATTTCATTAGAAGCATTTTTGTTGACAGAATTTAGAATATCTCCAGGGGTAGTTTCTGAATGATTTATTATAGAGAGCTGTGGCATGCCAGTTTTTTCACATATTTGCCTTTGTGTCCAGATACTGGTCAGTATTATTATTTTCCTCATTCAGATGTTGGGGATATTTGAAGCCTCTCCTGCCCAAATTCCAAGACTTTCTGTTGTTTGGTTTTGTCACAGGCGATAACATAACACCTTCAAGCGATTTGCAGATCTGGCGTTTCCAGCAAATGCTTCTTCACTTCTTTACTGGAGTTGACTTGCTAATTTTACCTTGTATCGATTCCTGGCCAGTGGACGAATGAATACAGCGATCAAAGATTTTGAATCTTGCAAGCACAAGGATTATATCATACCAACGGGACTTGAATACTTCTCACAGACTTGTGCTAAAACTTCAGCCTTGTGGTCCTTCCTTTTAGACAGATTGAGTAGAAATATAGCTCGATTATAAATTACCAAATTTAACTTTGAAAGCCTGCAGTGGTTGCCCAGCATTATCGAGGTTTCTTGGGTCCCACCATACACTCTTTCTTTCAGACATATTTTGACAAATTAAAGTTTGTTTTGGTTCAAGGTTCACTTCCACTGCGGAAGGCCAAAGATTTAATTGGTTTACTTTATGACAGCATGACACCTCAGTGTGCGTGTGGGCGGTTTTCAAAATCCGGGGGTTTGTCTGCAAGCATTTCCTCCCTTCCTTCCTTCCCCTCCCCCTACCCCCTCTTTTACTCGCTCCATTTATCGCCCTGTAATTCTTTGCTCCCGAACCGCACATATAACAATAATAGCCTTTCTTCAGTTACTGATGTAGGTGCTATAATAGTAATGGCTTACAATAACACACAGATGTGAACTGTCATGAAACAGGGACATTGAAAGCATTTTAAAAAGAATCCAATTCCAAATTTTTATTCGTAAGTTCTTAGGCAAAGCTCTCATCTGGCCATAAGTTGCTAGGACACATTCCCTTTTACGTGCTAAAACCCATGATTTCAACCACATCCTTGATGTTTCAGAAAGAGATTAATCGAAGCAAGCATAAGAGACCCCCTCACTCCTACATGTAGCAATGTTTTAAAGAAAATGAAGCTATTCTGAAGACTACATTGGATGTGGTTAAAAAGAAAAAAGTGACAATAGAAAGTAGTTGGACAATTGTGTTGAAACTGACCGTGATTGTTATTATTGGAAAAATTGAAATGGTAAGATGCTTGAAATTGGACTATTCTACAAGATGCATACTTTTAGAAGAACTCTTTACCAACTTCTCCAGATAATTATTATCACTGTTTTTTTTTCAAAGTAGGAGACAATAGTGTTTGCAAGTAAGACCCTTAAAAGACAATAGATGACCATATATATATATATATATATATGAATCACAACTGAACGAACTGCCCGCTAATAATAATTATGGTAACTGTCATACATCACTTTTTACTAGTTTTACCAACCCTACAATTTCATTTTAATGCAACAGCATTTTAAACAGAAACTTTATTTGAATTTGCCACAAATAAATTAAAATACCTGTCCTTTATGCACGATCACTGGGGCAATGGTTCGTAAACAAAAGTATTTCAAAATCCTCACGTGAAAAAACAAGTTAAGAGTACAATTTACGGATTTCGTTTAATACGATCCAAAGAAGAAAATAAGCCTAATTCCCGACACTAGATCCAGTTTCAGCGAAAATCTGAGCTGCAAATAGGTGAGCCAACCAGGATTCGCCAAATCGTCCTACAATACGAGCTAATGAAATCAGCTGAGGATGAATATAAACAAATGAATGAAACTATCATGTTCCGCAATAAAAGCCACCCATCTGTAAGAGGAACGTAACTTACATCAACTAACACATGCCTTCTGCTGGGATAATCAGCAATTATGAAGGCTGAGTGATTTCATCTAAAGTAGCCCTTGGAGAATATTGAACGTTTGTACACAGGCTAAGCTAATGATTGATCTTGTCGCTAAAGATCCAAACACTACAACATACTCTTCGTGACTGAGACTTGCGACAGCTTTACATTAACAGTTAAAATACACCCAAAAACAATTGAATACTAACATTATTTTCTGCTGTTGATGGGATTCCTCCAGATTCTGATGAACTCGGCGAGTAAATCGAAGAACAATCTGCTCTATGATTCACATCTTTCACGACTGGACTCGAGGAAGGGTCCGCTTTTGTTGAAATTTCTTTAACTAGAACGTACAATAGCAAAATAAGATGGCTTCATACTAGACTAAAATGAATTTTCTTTACGAATTGAAGCGATAACAACGTTTTCGAACCTTTTTTCTGGCGGCAGCCAGCTTTTCTTCGCGACCACTATCAGCCATTTACAGGGTCACATTTTGCCACATACATACATACAAGCTTTGCAGCCTCGCTTTCAGAAAACCCATCATGCTGCGCGAACTTTGAACCTCTTTCCCTCGCTATCCCCGCCCGTCCACGAACGCGACAACTACTGTACTGTCCTCTTGAAATAAGGGAAGAGGAATAGATCTGTAATGTCTGTAAAGTAGCTATTTAGCCAAAAACATTTGACCACGTTAAATTTGTTAATAGATCACAGACGATGACAAAATGTGGTAATTTCTTACCACATTTTGGTAATTTCTGACCACATTTTGAAGTCATCTTGAAGACGTACGGCAACATGTTTATCAGATGTCCTCCAATCTATAAATCTTATGTAAAAAGCAATCAAAAGTCGAGAATGATTTGCATTATTGTAAAAAGACTATACGAAGAATGGTTTGGTTGGCTAATTCAGTCCGGGAGGGGGAGTTCTCCCTTGTATGGA
>JAHPZR010001300.1:0-15000 GCA_019787425.1 Platygyra sinensis
CTCCGGTCTTTTGAGGTTCGCCATTCTGTGATCCCACTCCTGACACCAAGTCTAGAGGCCAGGACTAGCAGGAGAACTCTACTTTATTCCTTACGCGATCCAACATGGCGGACTACAACAACGTGCTCTCAACAATCATACAGGACAACCGCTGACCAACAGTTTTCATTGTTAATCAGACATGCATGGAAGATAAAGCGTCATCTACCGAGGATCTACCAAGGAAAGCCTGGTTTGAGACAATTCACGTTTAAATTAATGATAGATAACCTAGCATCGATAACCGAAGAACAATTAGACGATTACTCGGAAAATAACGCTTCAATCGCTTCTTGTACTTTGGGACCATTATTAGGTCTGTCGTGAGGAATGCCCAAAAATTAGAAAGGTAAATTGTACCGGGGCTGATAAAACGCTGAAAGGATGAATTTAAAATAGACAAATACTCATTTAGTCTCATGACCGAGAGAAGAAAGCAAGTTCGCACGTATTACACATCCTCAACCAAGTAGAATCAAAGTGAAACTAACCTCTGATATTAGTTATGTGGAACTCGCTGAGTTCAGGAGCAGACTCCTTAGGGGCTAATGTATCCTAGGAATATGCACATCCACAAAATCACCCATGCGGTAATAATGTGGTCAGCAACTATTGGGCAAGACGTGGATGTTGCAATATACACATGGCGTGAAATAAACGAGTGAGACTGGTAAAAGCTTTCTATATTCTGCAGCAACAGATCAATAAAAACGAAACAGAAAAAAAAAGGACAACTCATATCGCTGACAGTTGACGAAAGCAGCGTGAACGAAGACGTCTAAATAATTACTTAATGTAATCTCCATTGATATAATTTGGCTTCACGCGTACGCTCTTAAAAATGTTTGGGAGTCGTACTAGAAAAAAAGCTTACATTTGAAACTCGTATTGAGTATATACGTAAAAAAAGCCAAGTGCTGGCATAGGAGCTTTGAGATGAATTAAGCCTTTTGTTTTCCTCTGCACCCTCGTATCTTTGAACAGATCACTCATTCGATATTATTTTGACTACTGCTGACCCCTGCGGGATACATGTGGTAAGCAACTGAAACATATATTACAAAAACATATTCAAAATCGTACAGGAAGCGTTATTACAGCCTGTGTTGAGTAACTTGCAAAACCAGGAGCTTTAATACAAAGGCTGCCCTTATGTATAAAATCCTCTATGATCTATCTGTTCCCCAACTGAGTAACTCCTTTGTAAAACTCATTGATACTAACATAAATTACAATCTTAATTAGGAATATCGAGACTGATCTAGCACTTCCAAGGCCATACACAAATTTTCTGAAGCCCAGCTTCAAATATAGTGATGCTTATACTTTACGCAACTTTTACAGTTTATTCATATTATGGCAAATGAGCATTTCTTGTCATTAGTTTGTAATTAATTGTGTTGTTTTTGCTAGTTTATATACCATTGTAGTAGTAGTTTGCAATTTATTTCAATCTACTTATTTTTAATATTTATTTATGTCGATTAACTTACTGTGTAGCCTAGAAGTTTTGGCGGGGAACGTGAGTTGAGCCTGGCCCGTTCTAGGTTACCTGTCCTGAGTTTTCCGTACGGGGTTTTTTGAGGCAGTTTCTTTTTTCTGGTCCCCCTGGTTCGCTTACTCGAAGTTGTTAGATTCGATTACGATTATTATTATATATCAATGGTAGTTCAATAGATTGATTGATGGCGTTGCTCGCAGCCCACAATCCAATGTTATCCATGATTTTTTGTTTCTTGTTGGTTTCATTTGGTTTCATTCGCTAAGGTAGTGCAGAATGAAAACCGTTGTCTCGAACTCGCAACAGCTGACATTTTTCTGTGTCCTCTATTGCAATCAAAAGAGTGACACTAAAAAAATAGCTGTAGCTCGACGTTTTTACGTGACTGTTTCCAGGCGAGGTTTATCCGGTTTATCTAGGAAGAGTTCCATTGTAGAAAAGAATAATATGTGACATTGTAATGTCTTTACATGGTTTTGTAATGTGAAAACTGCAAGGTAACAATGCTTTTAGGAAGTGAAGCGATCGAAGCGTATAGTTCTTGACTGGTCGAGAAGTGTTAAATTGTTTCATTATTTTCCGGTTCCATCTCGAATCTGATTGGTGGCTACACAACGGACCTGTCAAAATCAAATTAAAGTGATCACGGCTTCAAAATATCCTCCAAGGTGCTCACATGTTGAAACAAAAAAATAGAAAAAAAACCATACCATTTAAATCAAATGTTCAGCTCGCACAACAAGAGAGAGCACATTTAAGAATTCAGACTTAAAGTAATGAGTTTGTTTAGCTCTTCTATCCGCGCCAAACCGTATTTCCCCGTTGGCCAGCGTTTGTCTAAGTTGCCTGATCACCTCAAGAATGGTATCACGCGGACGTAACAGGAAACACACTACCGCTGTTTTCGGCAATCCCTAAAATAACTTTAGTGACGTTGACGTATTTCATGGCCTGAACTGAGAGCCCCCTCTCTGTCCCCTGGTTTTCTTTTGGAAGGTTTTATCTTTTTTGTTGATGATTTGTACTTTTCTCATTGTTAATAAGACCTTACATAGCTCGCTCTACCAAGAAAAAATTTTTTTAGTGATAAATTAAGCTTGAAAGGAGATATCCGGCTAGACTCAATACCCAAAGAACGATTAGATAATAATATCATTTCAATAGTTTCTTGTACATCAGTACTAAGATTTGTCACGAGGCATGCCCCGACATTAGCAAAGCAAATTGTATCAGTTCTGGTAAAACGCAGAGGGGGTTTATTGTTTCTGAACGAATACTTAAATGATAATCAACGATAGCTCTAGACTATATGCTATATCAGTAATCACACTTGCTCTTCTATGAAAAGTGAAGATGTCCAACAAAACACCCGAAAGAAATGAAAATGAAATTTACCGATGACATGAAAGATTAGATAAAAAAAAAAAAGCAGCACGTGCAGGCAACATCACCCTTGTGTCATCCAGGAAGGCTTATTTTAAATAACTTTGTGTTTTCTTTTTTTTTTTTCAAAAGGTTATGCTTAGTACTGGGCAGTACTTGATATCTTTTGCTGGAAATTAAACACTTCAGGTGCAGTTTTGGCTCACAACTCAGTGGCGGATTCAGACCTAGAACTAAAAGAGGGGGGTGAGGGGGGGGGGGGGGGGTGGACTGTTTTGTGCTGCTTGCCCTGCTGGCCGCTTTCCTTCCTTCGGTAATCACTCAAAATAAGGGGGAGAGGCCCAGGACCATGGGCCTTTAACCTAGACCCGCCACTGGAGCCATATTCGCTAATTGGATTTTCCTTAAGAAACGCACCCTCAAATCTAATAAAATAGTCTGTTGATAATAACGTGGTCAACAAATGTTGGGAGTAGACTTGGTGTTTTCAGATAATTAATAATAATGAAATGAACTTAGCGACAGTTTGAAAAATGAACAGATGAGTTTCTCTCACGAGGAAGTTATCGGCGGTTGGTTGAGTTCAGTGATTTTAAAAGATAGCCCCGTTTCGCATCTAAAACCACTGATAGGGTTAATTGTATGCCCACTACTTCTACAGTGCTCTTTATTTTATGCTTTGCGGACTTTAATCCTATTGATAGTCCCTCGGGAGTTTTCTACTCAAACGAAAACCATGTTTTTTTTTTCCCTCGCAAATAAAAGGGAAACCCTTGCAATTGAAAAAACTCATGAACGGAGTTGGAAGTTTGATTGCTAGCTTTTTATACTAAAAACCCCTACTAATAAACTGTTGTTTAATATAGCTATTTCGTGTTTCCCTTCTTAAAGCTACTAACTTCGGCGTCCCACAGTGCTGCTTTACCGTAATTCAATTCTCCAAGTTTAAGGACAGTAGCATTTCCGATGGAAAGTTTAACTGCACCCTCACAAACTTCCCTTTCTAGTTTTAGGCTTTCAATAAAACTTGAAGATAACAAAAAATCACCTTCTTAGTTTATAACCTTATTCACTTTTAGTTGGCGACATCGAATAGGCTTTTGAGAAGAAAATATTCTAATGCATATGAAAGTGCACAGTTAATCTACAAGAACTAATTATAAACCGCGGAGTGGCTTTTCAAAAAGGACATACAAACTTACTGCTCGACAGTTTTTCTTGCTCACTCAGTACTTTGATGAAATTCTCCAGCAATAGGTAAGAACGTCTTTTCTAGAAAACGTTTCCGAAAGAATGAGAGCCCGGATTTTCAGTGTGTGCTTTTAACGGGTCCTAATTAGACGGGAAACTGAAAGATGTCAAAATTTAAATCAGTCAATAACGTGCGGATGATACCGGGAAGACAAATTGCTTCCAGAATACTTGTCAAACAGTGCATGCATTCGTTTTTGGTTACCAAGGAAGTCTTATCTTTTCTATTCAAACTTACCGACGACATGAAAGATAAGATAAACGAACCGTACATAGAGGCAACCTTATCCCCGCGTCATTCTGGGAGACTATATAATTGCTTTTTCAGAGAGTTATCCTTACATTACAATTGGCGGTTCTTGTCATCTTTTGTTCGAATTTTTGGTGCAGTTTTAGTTTACGGCTTTATCTGAAAACTGAACAAAACTTCCGCTCCCAGTAAATTTTGCAAATAGGGCATGGCAAGAAACATTTTACTAGCGTAGGAAAAGTTTTTCGGTGGTAATATTTGGTAGGTAAAGTCTGCATACGAGCCAAGTGGCCCATCAGGCCGGAGCTTATCCCGGTTTCCTTAGCATGAAGCGACTGAGAGCGTTTCTACTCCCCCCTGGATGGGATGCTAGTCCATTGCAGGGTTACCCCCCAGCATTAAATTCGCCGGTACCCATTTATACACCTGGGTGGAGAGGGACACTGTGAGAGTAAAGTGTCTTGCCCAAGAACACAACACAATGTCCCCGGCCAGGGCTCGAACCCGGACCACTCGATCCGGAGACGAGCGCACTAACCATGAGGTCACCGCGCCTCCCACGGTGGTAATATTTACTAATCGAATTTTTAAAAAACAAAATGAAAAACTAAGCTAAGTAAAAAACATCTTAAAGTTAAGCATCAATATTTCTTCTTTGAGGCCACAATGTTGCAAACAAAAACCGCTTTAAAAATATACGATTTGAACAATGGAGAACAAAACCTATCTATCTGTTAATGATACCTTAGAAGAAACTCAAGTTGTAAACATGATAAATGTGTTGTGCGATATGACATAATTTGGTAAACAAGAAGAACAATTAAAAGCTGCCGACAAACGGTAACTGCAAATATCTCTAAGTATTTATGATAATACTAATTGAGAAAAATACTGCAAAATACTAATACTAATTATTAATACTAATGCTAATAATACTAATTTAGGAAAATACTGCAAAAAGACTTTTTAAAATATTAACTTTTATTTTAAACAAAAGAAGACACGTATAACGTATTTAGTAAGTAGGGAATCCAATGGGGAGTCTTTACCAGAACTTTAAAGTAATTATTTTGCTGATATATGTTCTCTTTATAATGTAATAATTAAGAGGCATAGAAGAAGAGTTTTGTTATATAATTTAGCAATAAAAAGTTGCGAAAAATATATCAAGAACCTTCAAAACGTCTGGTGCATTGTTTAAAATAGTTATAATTTGGATTTCACTCGATCTGGTTCTAGATTAATTATAGCGATACACGCACGAGCCAAGTACGATCTGTTTACGATGTCAAGACTTTCCTCTCGCTTTTGCAGTTGAGCAGGAGTCGAGAAAGCACTTTGGGCCTGGGATTTCAACGAAAGTCGGAACAGAAGATACATGAATCAAAAACGTCCAAGGTACGTTAAACAAGCATGGGGCGCTGGTTGTTTTGTCATAGACAGCACAATGAAGGCAAGAGGTTTTTAAGTTACATTGAACGCGATACCTCGAAATAATTAACATGGGTTTTGGGAGCAGTTAAATTGGCATAGTTTATCACAATTTGAAATGCGATTACCTTGCTTTGTATTATTTCCCTCAAAAGCCGTAGGGAATAAATAATTAAGTTTTTTCTTGCAAGTCTCGGGTAGTATGAAGGCAGGTCCTAGTCAAAAGGGTGCATTGCTCGTTAAAGCTAAGCGAAAATATGAAAGGTTTTTAATGCTTCACATCGATGTGGATTGTGTCTGTCGGTCACCACTTGTGATTAATTGCAACTTGAGCATTTCCTTTCACTTGTTTAGGAATCGAGTTCGACCGGGCTGTCGCTATCTTTGTTTGGCAAAAGCAAGTGGCAGACAACTACCCCAAATATGGTTAAACCGACTTGAGAGCGAAACACACGAAACTACTGATTAACAAAACATACACACAAACAAAAATAGACGGGATGTAAGACTGTTTTGCATCCATACAAAAAAATAATTGGTCTACTTAAAATGTGATGAGGTGTTTAAACAAAACGTTTTAAAGGTACCAAAAAATAATTCGACCAACATGCACAGATAAAAACAAAATGCACTATTTTGACCAGAACAGGCCTTCATATTCCGCAGTTTTTGTCCAATCATTTTGTGCAGCACATGCTTTAGTAACGGGTAACTTTGAATCTATCTTAAGCCCAGGGTTTTGTAAATAAAATGATGATTTGTAAACTGATAGATAAAACGTGCTCAAATCCCTTTTCAACGTATGTTTTCATGTTGGTCTACAAAATAAAAATTGGTAGTTGTTATCGCTCTAGATTGCTTACTTTACTTGTTCCGCGAAACTTCGAGTTTCGTCGGAATTTGAGCTTCTAAGCTACATTTTGAGTGAACTTGGCTATTATCTGTTTTCTCGAGAATAAATTGATGTTCAGCCAAACAAAGTAGAGTGTGGTTTGTTTCACATCTAGGTCTTCTAAGTTGAGAAAGTGAGCGATATTGGTTTTTCGGCTGAAGCCGCCTTATGTTTGAACGCGAGTTCCTAACATTTGCTTAAAGCGTAAATGTCTCTAATGTCAGATATGGGGTGACAGAAGGCGAATTATCTTTTTTCTCTTTTTTCGTCCAGAAATAGTCCTTAGGTAGATATGAAATGTGACAGTTTTCGTGGGCTCGAAGCGGTTTAAATTCGAGAATATCAAGAAAAACCGTTTTCGACCTAACGGTCCCTAAAATGTCTGATCGCAAAGGCCGAAAATAAGAAAAAAAAACTTAATTTCCTTTCGTGTGTAAGGGAGAACAAATACTTGTTGATATACTTTTTCTTGAGAGACACGTATTCAGCTGTCAGAAGCAGGTTATATCTAGACTTGAGTGCCATTTGATTGCGAAAAGCACACATGTTTAACCCTTTGTTCACTTAGGTAATATTCCGAATTTAGGAATAATAGCTCCAAATTCCTTGAATTTATGTTGTTGTAAAATGTTTTAAAATCAACTTGGGATATTCTTCGAGTAGTCTTTGAGTCCAGGCTGAAAAACCCCTATTTGACTTAAAACATTACGGATAATAAACAAAAAGGACTGCTGCGTGATGCAGTATAGGCTTTTGAAGCCCGTGTTCTAATACATCACTGTACTGATTAGTAAGTGGTTTGTTTGAACTTATCATATGAGATTAAAACAGTTTAATATCAACGCCAATTAACTTTAGTTACTACGTACCGAATAAGTTTTCGCGCTTCGAACGCCAGACATTTGTGACCATTCGTGGCAATATGTCGATTTCATACCAAGAAGAACAGAAGGTTTTTTATATGAAATTTAGTGGTATACCGAGTGGCAACAAATTGATAAAAAAGATATCCCAAATTTGTTGATATCAATTTTATCCACACATGGGAAGATATCGCCTATGATAACATCTTTTCAACACTCGAAGTTAAGTTTCGTATCTCCGCGCGGCCCAGTAAGATCATCTATATCTTATACTACAGGGCCTTCCATTATTGATTTAAGACAATACATCCCTAAAAGAGATATTCGCAGAATTATGCTTAAAAGTTGCGTTAGGGAAATTATACATAGCGGTGCAATCGCGTTTCAAATTTGGATAATTATGTTGCTTTAACTGCTCCCAAAAACTCATCTTAATATAATTCCTTTGCGGTATGTGTTCAATGTTAAACTAATCTAACTTAAAAACCTCTAACTTTTATTACTTGTGTTGCGTAGAACAAAGCTTTCTCGAACGGTTTTGGTGTGAGCATTTTCAGTTCCTAAATTCGTTTAAACACTGGGCCCAAAGTAATTTTCTCGACTACTGTTTGACTGCAAATGCGGCGAAGGAAGTTTTAACTTCATTAACAGATATTTATTTGCTTGCGAGTGTATCGGCTTCAACGATAAATGCATAGATTTCAGGTGTACCAAAAATGATCAGACACAAATATATAAGACTATTTGAAGGTACTGAAACTGTTTTCTGTGGCCTGTCGCTACGGATTGCATGGATGGAAATGGATTGAAACTTGAAAAAATTGGCCAATTTTTTCGAGTTTTGATGCTCAGTACGTATTTCAAAAATCCTCAAGAAATTTGTTATGGTTAGCCCTCTCTGATAAATTCATTGGATATCTTCGTCGTAGCTTTACAGAAGCATTTTGTTTATGATTTATGTTGAAATTTGGATATGTTTATGTTTAAATTTGGATGTTGATTTAACGGCTCCCGAAAACTCATCTTAATAATGTTATGAAAGACATATTTGGAGGTACAGAAACTGTTTCCTGTCGCCTGTTCCTACGGATAGCATGGATGGAAATGGATTGAAACTTGCAAAAATTGGCCAATTTTTTTTGGAGTTCTGATGCTACGTGTTCCAAAAATCCTCAAGAAGCTAATTTTTGTTAGCCCTCTCTGATAAGTTTATTTGATATCTTCGTCGTAGCTTTACAGAAGTATTTTTTTTTATGATTAAAGCCTCAAAAAGCAATGACTTTGGCACAGAATTGACCTAAAACAGCAAAATCGTCGTGGCACTGCTCCTTTAAGTTTTTGAGTAGTGTTATCTTCAAAAACTATTCCTACCGTAGAGAAATGCAGGTAGTTATGCGCTGTTTGTCTACAGTGGGCGGTAGTTCTGTTCAGTTTCCCGGCAAATAAAGCTGTAAACTGAAAGTGCGCATAAAATGGTTTTAATTACGAAAGAAAGATGACAAGAACCGCAAATATAGGGGACCTGGCATAACTATCCGCAAAAACAAATAAATTTTAGGAGTCTCTCAGAATATACACAAGGATAATGTTGCTAACGTTTTATATCTAAATTACATATAAAAGCAATCCTTTTAGGCCTTTCAATAATTACATTACAAAGAGAATAAAAAAATACGAGCAAGCGAATTATTTGAGTGCTATTTCAAAAATCAGTGCGAAGTTCTCATCAGGTTTCCAAACGCTCAAAAACAATAGAACCACGAGGCCTGCGGCCTCGTGGTTTCAAACTTTTCTCGCGTTTGGAAACCTGAGGAAAACCTCACACTCGTTTTTGAAATAGTACTTCAAACACGGATGCAAATTTTCTTAAAGCAAGAAAAACACCTAAAATGGCACCGACGTTAGAAATTTCCAGTTCTATGGCATATTAATTTACTATCTAACAGTGTCATCACGGAATAGCGCTGGCTACACACTTTTCCTCTTGTTCGTTAGTTTTAGGAGGGCTAACTTCGGACTCTGCCATAAGCTTTGCGAAGCAACAGCTAGGTAACAACGTGACATTGAGTAATATTCAAAAATAGTCACTGACAGAGCAGCAATTAGGAGTTAGAAAGTTTGCGATATGACATAATTTGGTAAACAAGAAAAACAATTAAAAGCTGCCGACAAACTTAACTGCAAATATCTCTAGGCATTTATGATAATACTAATTTAGAAAAATACTGCAAAAAGACTTTTTAAAATATTAACTTTTATTTTAAACAAAAGAAGACACGTATAACGTATTTAGTAAGTAGGGAATCCAATGGGGAGTCTTTACCAGAACTTTAAGGTAATTATTTTGCGGATATATGTTCTCTTTATAATGTAATAATTAAAAGGCATAGAAGAAGAGTTTTGTTATATAATTTAGCAATAAAAAGTTGCGAAAATATATCAAGAACCTTAAAAACGTCTGGTGCATTGTTTAAAATAGTTATAATTTGGATTTCACTCGATCTGGTTCTAGATTAATTATAGCGATACACGCACGAGCCAAGTACGATCTGTTTACGATGTCAAGACTTTCCTCTCGCTTTTGCAGTTGAGCAGGAGTCGAGAAAGCACTTTGGGCCTGGGATTTCAACGAAAGTCGGAACAGAAGATACATGAATAAAAAACGTCCAAGGTACGTTAAACAAGCATGGGGCGCTGGTTGTTTTTTCATAGACAGCACAATGAAGGCAAGAGGTTTTTAAGTTACATTGAACGCATACCACGAAATAACTAAGATGGCTTTTGAGAGCAGTTAAATTGGCATAGTTTATCACAATTTGAAATTCGATTACCTTGCTTTGTATTATTTCCACTCAAAAGCCGTAGGGAATAAATAATTAAGTTTTGTCTTGTAAGTCTCGAGTAGTATGAAGGCAGGTCCTAGTCAAAAGGGTGCATTGCTCGTTAAAGCTAAGCGAAAATATAAAAGGTTTTGTAATGTTTCACATCGGTGTAGATTATGCCAGTCGGTCACCACTTGTGATTAATTGAAGCTTGAGCATCTCCTTTCACTTGTTTAGGAATCGAGTTCGACGGGGCTGTCGCTATCTTTGTTTGGCAAAAGCAAGTGGCAGACAACTACCCCAAATATGGTTAAACTGGCTTGAGAGCGAAACACACGAAACTACTGATTAACAAAACATACACACAAACAAAAATAGACGGGATGTAACACTGTTTTGCATCCATACAAAAAAATAAATATAGTCTACTAAAAATGTGATGAGGCGGTTAAACAAAATATTTTAGAGGTTCCAAAAAATAATTCGACCAACATGCACAGTCGTAGCTTTACAGAAGCATTTTGTTTATGATTTATGTTGAAATTTGGATATGTTTATGTTTAAATTTGGATGTTGATTTAACGGCTCCCGAAAACTCATCTTAATAATGTTATGAAAGACATATTTGAAGGTACAGAAACTGTTTCCTGTCGCCTGTTCCTACGGATAGCATGAATGGAAATGGATTGAAACTTGCAAAAAATGGCCAATTTTTTTTGGAGTTCTGATGCTACGTGTTCCAAAAATCCTCAAGAAGTTAATTTTTTTTAGCCCTCTCTGATAAGTTTATTTGATATGTTCGTCGTAGCTTTACAGAAGTATTTTTTTTTTATGATTAAAGCCTCAAAAAGTAATGACTTTGGCACAGAATTGACCTAAAACAGCAAAATCCTCGTGGCACTGCTCCTTTAAGTTTTTGAGTAGTATTATCTTCAAAAACTATTCCTACCGTAGAGAAATGCAGGTAGTTATGCGCTGTTTGTCTACTGTGGGCGGTAGTTCTGTTCAGTTTCCCGGCAAATAAAGCTGTAAACTGAAAGTGCGCGTAAAATGGTTTTAATTACGAAAGAAAGATGACAAGAACCGCAAATATAGGGGACCTGGCATAACTGTACGCAAAAACAAATAAATTTTAGGAAGTCTCCCAGAATATGCACAAGGATAATTTTGCTAACGTTTTATAGCTAAATTAGATATAAAAGCAATCCGTCTAGGCCTTTCAATAGTTACATTACAAAGAGAATAAACAAATACGAGCAAGCGAATTATTGGAGTGCTATTTGAAAACTCAGTGCGAGGGTCTCATCAGGTTTCCAAACACTCGAAAAGAATAAAACGATTCGGCCTGCGGCCTCGTCGTTTCAAATGTTTCTCGCGTTTGGAAACGAAAACCCTCGCACTCTTTTTTGAAATAGTACTTCAAACACGGATGCAAATTTTCTTAAAGCAAGAAAAACACCTAAAATGGCTCCGACGTTAGAAATTTCCAGTTCTAGGGCGTACTAATTAACTATCTAACAGTGCATTTAACAGACTAAATGCACACGTCATTACGGAATAGCGCTGGCTTTACCCTTTTCCGGCCTCTTGTTCGTTACTTTTAGGAGGGCTAACTTCGGACTCTACCATTTGCTTTGCGAAGCAAAGTGATCGCTCAGAGCTGACAAACAGCTACTTAACAAGGTGACATTGAGAAATATTCAAAAATTGTTACTGACAGAGTAGCAATTAGGAGTTAGGAGGCTTGCGATATGACACAATTTGGTAAACAAGAAGAACAATTAAAAGCTGCCAACAAACTTATCTGCAAATATCTCTACGCATTAATGATCCTACTAATTTACAAAAATACTGCAAAAAGACTTTTTTTAAATATTAACTTTTATTTTAAACAAAAGAAGACACGTATAACGTGTTTTGTAGTAGGGAATCCAATGAGGAGTCTTTACCAGAACTTTAAGAGTAATTCTTTTGCTAATATATGTTCTCTTTATAATGTAATAATTAAAAGGCATACAAGAAGAGTTTTGTTACATAATTTAGCAGTAAAACGTTGCGAAAAAATATTTAAAAACCTTGAAAACGTCTGGTGAATTTGTTTAAAATAGTTATAATTTTGATTTGAATCGAACTGGTTCTAGATTAAATACAGCGATACACGCACAAGCCAACTACGATCTGTTTACGATGTCAAGACTTTCCTCTCGCTTTTGCAGATGAGCAGGAGTCGAGAAAGCACCTTAGGCCTGGGATTTCAACGAAAGTTGGAACAGAAGATACATGAATCAAAAACGTCCAATTGCAAGGTACGTTAAACAAGCATGGGGCGCTGGTTGTTTTGTCATAGACAAAACAATGAAGGCAAGAGGTTTTTAAGTTACATCGAACGCATACCATCAAATAATTAAGATAGCTTTTTAGAGCAGTTAAATTGGCATAGTTTATCCAAATTGAAATTCGATTATCTTGCTTTGCCTTATTTTCCCTCAAAAGCCGTAGGGGATAAATAATTAAGTTTTGTCTTGTAAGTCTCGGGTAGTATGAAGGCAGGTCCTAGTCAAAAGGGTGCATCGCTCGTTAAAGGTAGGCGAAAATATAAAAGGTTTTGTAATGCTTCACATCGATGTGGATTGTGGCTGTCGGTCACCACTTGTGATTAATTGAAGCTTGAACATTTCCTTTCACTTGTTTAGGAATCGAGTTCGACGGGGCTGTCGCCATCTTTGTTTGGCAAAAGCAAGTGGTAGACAACTACCCCAAATATGGTTAAACCGACTTGAGTGCGGAAACACACGAAACTACTGATTAACAAAACATACACACAAATTTTGCATCCATAAAAAAAATATTAATTAAAGTCTACTAAAAATGTAATAAGGCAGTGAAACAAAATGTTTAAAAGGTACAAAAAGATAATTCGACCAACATACACAGATAAAAACTGAATGCAATATTTTGACCAGAACAGGCCTTCATATTCCGGATTTTTGTGCAATCATTTTGTGCAGCACATGCCTTAATTACGGGTAACTTTAAAGCTATTTTAAGCCCAGGGTTTTGTAAATAAAATGATGATTTGTAAATTGATAGATAAAACATGCTCAAATCGCTTTTCAACGTATGTTTTGATGTTGGTCTACAAAATGTGGTTCTTGTCATCGCTCTAGATTGCCTACTTCATTTGTTCCGCGAAACTTCGAGTTTCGTCGGAATTTTGAGCTTCCAAAGCTACATTTTCAGGGAATTTGGCTATTATCTATTTTCTCGAGAACAAATTGATGTTCAGGCAAACGAAGTATACTGTGGTTTGTTTTACATCAAGGTCTACTAAGTTGAGAAAGTGAGCGATATTGGTTTTTAGGCTGAAGCCGCCTTAATATATATATGTTTGAACGCAAGTTCGTAACATTTGCTTTAAGCGTAAATTCTCTAATATTTAGATATGAGGTTTTCTCTTTCTTCGTCCAGCAATAGTCCTTAGGTAGATATGAATTGTGACATACTTTTCTTGAGCTCGAAGCGTTTTACATTCGAGAAAATTAAGAAAAACCGTTTTCGACCTAACGGTCCCTAAAATGACCGATCGCAAAGGCTGAAAATTAGAAAGAAGAAACTTAATTTGCTTTCGTGTGTAAATGAGAATAAAAGCCTGCCGATACACTTTTCCTTGAGAGGCATAGTATTCAGCTATCAGAAGCAGGTTATATCTAGACTTGAGAGCCATTTGATTGCGAAAACACATGCTTTTAACGCTTTGTTCACTTGTAAAACTTATAATATAAGTTCAAACAAACCATTCGCTTATCAGTACAGTTAAGTATTAATACAACGGTTTCAAAAGCCTATACTGCATCACGCAACAGCCCTGTTTATTTATTAAATCGGGGGGTTTTTAGTCGAGACTCAAAGACTACTCGAAGAATATCCCAAGTTGATTTTAAAACATTTTACAACAACATAAATTTAAGGAATTTGGAGTATTATTCCTAAATTCGGAATATTACTTAAGTGAACAAAAGGTTAACATGTGTGTTTTCGCAATCAAATGTTTCTGATAGCTGAATACTATATCTTTCAAGAAAAAAATATATCGACAAGGTTTTTTTCTAATTTGCACGCGAAAGCAAATTGAGTTTTCGGCCTTTGCGATAAGATATTTTAGGGACCGTTGGGACGAAAATCGATTTTCTTGATTTTCTCCAATTCAAAGCGCTTCGAGCTCAAGAAACTGAACCATGTCACATTTCATATCTACCTAAGGACTATTTCTTGACGAAAAAAGAAAAAGATAAGGATAATTCGCCTTCTGTCAATTATAAATTATGTCAATCATATTTGACAATTGGAGAAATTTATGCTTAAAAGCGAATGTTACGAACGCGCAATCAAACATAAGGCCGCTTTCAGCCGAAAAAGCAATAGCGCTCACTTTCTGGACTTAGTAGGCCTTGATGTGAAACAAATCACAGCATACTTCGTTTGGCTGAACATCAATTTATTCTCGAGAAAATAGATCATTGCCAAATTTCGTCAAAATGTCGCTTTGGAAGCCCAAAATTCCGACGAAT
>JAHPZR010001300.1:22500-27229 GCA_019787425.1 Platygyra sinensis
GATTTTAATGTTCTAGAGTGTTGCATGATATACCGCTGACAATTTTTAGCGGGCTCGAAATGTCCGCGATTTCTGGTAATGTATCAGAGGTTAGTTTCACTTTGATTCTACTTGGTTGAGGATGTGTAATACGTGCGAACTTGCTTTCTTCTCTCGGTAATGAGACTAAATGAGTATTTGTCTATTTTAAATTCATCCTCTCAGCGTTTTATCAGCCCCGGTACAATTTACGTTTCTAATTTTTGGGCATTCCTCACGACAGACCTAATAATGGTCCCAAAGTACAAGAAGCGATTGAAGCGTTATTTTCCGAGTAATCGTCTAATTGTTCTTCGGTTATCGATGCTAGGTTATCTATCATTAATTTAAACGTGAATTGTCTCAAACCAGGCTTTCCTTGGTAGATCCTCGGTAGATGACGCTTTATCTTCCATGCATGTCTGATTAACAATGAAACAATAGGCCATTTTACAGTTGCGTGCTTAGTTACCTGGCCATGAGTGTAACCGAAGCTGGAGGTGACTTTGCATTGATAAAAACCTCTCAGCTTTCCTCATGTAAATGCCACCTATTTAGCATAGGAACAACTTGATTTGCACAATAAAAGTAGTGAGGTCTGTCTCAAAACAAGGTCCACTGCAGCCTCGCTGCCATTCAAAGACCAGGTCACTAAGCCTACAACTGTAAAATGGTCTATTGCAAGGATACATTTTCCACTGGAAGACACACTCATAATACCTATATGTTAAACCTGATCATGCAAATTGCAAAACTTTTACCAAACATATTTAATCAGTGGTGTCGGTGGTTACTGTTGAGGCCATCATCCCATTTTGACAAGCAGTCGATCTACAAGCAGTAATTTGCATGCAAAATGATAAACATAATAACAAGTTTTAAAAACAAATCTCCCACTTTGGTGCATGAAATGGTAACCTTGGTAACAGTTTGATTTATTGGCTTTCTTCTAGCATTCGATTTAAATTGTCAACTTCTAAATGAAGACATACAATTCACTTTGTATCTATTCTAAATTTCAAATTCTTATTCTTCTTCATTGAGTTGTCTTGCCGGTCTGTAAAACCGTCAACGGATTACTGCTCAACCAAGTGAATCGATTCACCAACTCTTCATGCGGTTAATTATGCGTCTCCTGTGGCATGAGAGCCGAGCCGTATGAAAGTCGAAAGCTTGTGTGGACGACTTAACCATCTTCTGCCTGATAACGATGGAACACGTTGCACTACAAGCACTTTCCAAATTCCGCCCCGACAGATTATGAGTTCCTAGCAAAGGAAACTCTTTTACATGTTCAGTCACATTACTTTCTTCAACTGTAAGAGCTTGACCTCTTGTTCTCTCAGTTTTCATTATAACCGAACTTTCCATAAAGAGTGTCAGAAGTTTTGAGAGTTCTATATTCGTTTACTTGTGATTCAGAACGAATATACTTTCTGGATGGGTGTAGAATACCTTCAGGGGATAATCATAAATTGATTCTTTAGATTCTACAAACCATAACAGAACATTGCGGAAGTTTGCTAATTTCTTTTGCAAGTCTACAACCCCTTTCAGCAATTTTTGAACCGAAACAAGGTTCTTTTTGAAAATCAACCCAACCAATCAACCATTGAATCCCCATCTGAACTACTGATTGCATTCCTAACTGTCGTTATGCTAATTCCATCACTGGTGTCTATCCCGGTTGTTTAACACATCACTAAGTCAGTAAGCTGAAAAGTTGCTAACTACGTGATTGCCTCGAAAGCGCTTAGCGATCTGTATCTACTTAAAGAGTCTGCTTCCAAACACTGAGAGTTGACATTACGGATTACCAAAGGTAGGTAACATTTCAATTATACTCAGCTCGGGTGTGACTTGCATACATGGGTAGCTCATCTGGTATTCTCACTGAAATTTCAAGATTTGTGCCGTACAGTATTAAGTATACATTTGTATTCGGCGTCGCACTCTGGCTAACATTCCATCTTTTCAGTAGTTCATCTAAAAACTTCCAGCTTTCGTTGATGATTGTATCAAATTTCAAATTATCAGCGTTTTATCAGCACTGCCACGGTATGTTTGGGCTTATTTCACGACGGAGGTAATTATAATCCTAAAAGTACAAGAAGCGTTTTGAGATTCATTGTCTAATCATTCTTCTTTTTAGGGTAGGTTATCTACCTACCATCCACTGAAAAATAGACCCATCATCAGTAAATTCAATATAGTACTGCAAACTGAAGCATTTTTCACAAACATGTTCAATCATCCATGTTAAGTAAAAGCGAACACACTATGATTGTCTATTATTACTGCTTAAGGGTATCAGCCACATTGAGAACACGTCAAAAGACTTATACAAACAAAGACGAGTGAACCACAAATCTTAGAAAGGGGCCGTATTTTGGCTTATGTAATGTTAACCGTATGTATCACATGAGTTAGATTTGGCAGGATCTTCTCTTTTTTCACTTCAGTTCATACCTTTCAGCCTGTTTCTATGCTTAATTTCAAATTCTTATTTCCTCTTTGTCAAGTTGTTTTGCTAGTCTTAAAAGCCCTTTAGCGCATTACTCAACCATACAAGCAATTCACCTACTCTTCAAGTGGTAAATTATGTGTCTCCTGCGGTGTAATGAAGGCACGCACCATCAGTTCGACGCCGAAAGTAGAAGTGCGGTTTGAAAATCCTACAGCAAAGGGTCGATCGCAAGGTAATAATGTTTTCTTTCTCTTAATGACTATCATCCCATCTTGACAAGCAGTCAATCGACAAGCTGTAATATGCTTACAAACTCATAAACATAATAACAAGTTTTGAAAACAAACCAAGCACTTTGGCGTTTGAAATGTTAACCTTGGAAAAAGATGGATTTATTGACTTTCTTAATACATTCGATTCAAGTTGTTGTCTTCTAAATATGAATACGTACAATTCACTGTGGATCTATTCTAGATTTCAAATTCTTATTCTTCTTTACTGAGTTGTTTCGCTGGTCTGTAAAACCCCTAAACGGATTACTACTCGATCAAATGAACCGATTCACCAGCTCCTCATACGGTTAATTATGTGTCTCCTGTGGTATGAAAGGCGAACCGTGTGAAAGTTGCGAGCTCCTGTGGACGAGTAAACCATCATCTAACTGATAACGATGGAAAACGTGCCACTTCAAGCACTTGTTGTGTATGAAACTTCCAACTCTTTTTACATCTATAGTGAAATTACTTTCTTCAACTGTGAGAGCTTGACCTCTTCTTGTCTCGGTTTTCATTATAACTGATCTCCATAAAGAATGTAAGACGTTTTGGGCGTTCTAAATTCGTTTATTTGTGATTCAGAACGAAGATACTTTCTGGATGTGTAGAATACCTTCAGGGGATAATCATGCATTGGTGCTTTAGATTCTACAAACCATAACAAAACATTCCAGAAGTTTGCTAATTACTTTTGCAAGTCTACAACCCCTTTCAGCAATTTTTGAACCGAAACAGAGTTCTTTTTGAAAATCAATGAACCCAACAAGTCAACCATTGATATCTTCCCGTGAGAACTACTAATTGCATTCCTAACTGTCCTATGCTCATTCCATTACTGATGTCTATCTCGGTTGTTCAACACAACAGTAAGTCAGTAAGCTCAAAAGTTGGAAACTACGTGATTGCCTCGAAAGCGCTTTAGCGGATCTGTATCTACTTAAACAGTCTGCTTCCAAACACTGAGAGTTGACATTCCGGATTACCAAAGGTAGGTAACATTTCAATCAATTATACTCGGGTGTGATTTGCATGGGTAGCTCATCAGGTCTTCTCACCGAAATTGCAAGATATGTGCCGTACAATATTAAATATGTATTTGTATTTGGCGTCGCACTCTGGCTAACATTCCACCTTTTCAGTATTTCGTCCATAGCCTTCCAGCTTTCGTTGATGATTGTATCAAAAACATCACCTTATCAGCGTTTTATCAGCACTGCCACGGTAAGTCTTCAAGTACAACCCCTTTCCGCGATGTTTGAACGGAAACGCGGTTCTTTTTTTAAAAATCAATCAACCCAACCAATGAACCATTGTTAAATTCCCTAGAGAACATACTAATTGCCTTCTTAGCTGTCGCTATGCTCATTCCATTACTGGTGTCTATCCTGATTGTTTAACACAACACTAAGTCAGTGAGCTCAAAAGTTTCAAACTGACATTGTTGCCGCGAAAGCGCTTTAGTGGAACTTTATCTACTTCTAGATATATTAGTTCTTAAACAATCTGCTTTCAAACCCTGAAAGGTGACATTTCGGATTACCAAAGGTAGGTTACATTTCACTTATACTCGGGTGTGATTTGCATGGGTAGCTCATCTGGTCTTCTCACCGAAATTGCAAGATATGCGCCTACAATATTAAGTATGTATTTGTATTCGGCGTCGCACTTTGGGTAACATTCCGCCTTTTCAGTAGGTTATCTATAGCCTTCCAGCGTTCGTTGATGATTGTATCAAAAATTCACCTTATCAACGTTTTATGAGCCTGGTATGATACGTATTGTTTATGTTTGGGTTTGTCTCACGACGGAGGTAATTATGGCACTAAAAGTACTGGAAGCGTTTTGGGATTCATTGTCTAATCGTTGTTCGTTTTAGCCTAGGTTATCTACCTTCCATGCATCCACAGAAAAATAGACCTATGTCATTACTAAATTGAATATAGTACTGCAAACTGAAACATTTTTCACA
>JAHPZR010001301.1:0-10000 GCA_019787425.1 Platygyra sinensis
AAACAAAATTATCTTCTTTTCAAAATCTTGGCCGAGTGGTTATACTAAAAATATTCTTAAAATCTGGCAAATTTCAGCCTAGATATTCTTATAAACTATATGCATATATAAAAAAGAGAGTGTAATAGATTTGCAGAGGCGACAATCCAATAAGAGAGAATAGACATTGTTATATTCGAAGCTCCTTGCTTTTAGTTTCTTTGACAGCTTTTTATTCTAGATATTTAGCACTAGATGACATATCAGATTTGAAAGACCATGTTTTAACTGACAATTGGGTTGATGCTAAAACTGAGTGCCTATTTTTTCTGCTTCTCGAAGTTTGTTGACTGCAACGGGGCTCAAGAGGTAGAACTGGGCCTGTCCAGAAAAAATATATATATATATATCAGTGTATTAAAAATGAGTATGACGGGCCTACAGGACGCCCACGGTCCGTAGCATTTGCACATCTTCCGTTCTCTTTTCAGTCCCTCGACCTTTCTTTGCTTCACCGTACAGCTTTCTCGAAGTAAAGCTGTATTTAGAAGCGGGGAGTTGTCTTTTTCCTTCTCCCTTTCAAAAAACAAATTTAAAATTAAAAAACCGCTTGATCGCAGATTTGTATGTATGTATGTAAATCTTTATTTAAACACGGAAAATCATCAGTTAAGCTTAAGTTAAAAACTAAAAATAATTACAACTGCTTTACATGATTGCCGTGTGGGAATCCGATATATCAGCTACCTTCTTGATGTTTCGCTTAAAATGCTCAACGGATGCAGCATTTTTTAAGTTTTTGGGCAAGTTATTCCATAGCATGGCCCCGCTGTAAGAGAAGCTTCGTTTCAAATAATTGGTGCTTGGTTTGGACGCGGGCCCGGCATCACAATATCATGAGAATGCAGGTCAGCGAACATGGATAGTTTAACTTAATTGCTAACTGAATACAATTAATTTCTTCTGCCCGAGTACGCTGCAAGTCGCTGTCTAATTTTTAAAACGCTAATGTTGCTCTCGCTGTCGATTTCACTTTTCTGGTTTTCGCTGTGATAATTTTGCTTGAGAGACACTTCAATCGTCATCATTTCAGCCCCTTCATGTCGCAGTTTCAGAGCCATCATGTCGCGTGCTGGAATTTACCGTAACAGGGCCACGGTAATTGGTGCATCATTTGCGTGCCAATTAGTTGTTTCTTCGGGATTTCCGTCCTCGCGATAGTTTCAACATTCTTGCGCTTTCCCTTTTACGTCCCACCATTTTCCCCCTCGGCCCACTTATGTTTGGACAGGACCTGATAATGACCCGTATTTGTTCCAGATTTCAGCTAGCCTACGTAGCAAGCGCTCCTGTCAAGCGTTTAATTCCGTGATTTTAGTGTCGGCCGAATTCGAAATCAATTAGAGAGCGTCTGGACCACACTGCATTTAATTGCTCGTTGACATATGAGAGCCGGTATGCGCTGCTGTTCGTGTCTGGTTTACCTTCAAAAATTGTCATTTATCTGACAGATGATCGTCGGCATAACAGATTATAACGCCTCGTCGGTATCATAGGGTGAAGGACCCGGCGCCGCCTAAGATAATCCTTAACAATTTCTTGTACTAAAAGTATAAGGAATTGTATGGAGCTCTCCAGGTACTTGCAGTGCAAGCCGTGTGTGTCTTCTCATGTCCTATAGTAAACGTTCCTGTAAGTTGGCATGACATGCCTGGGGCCACACACACGAGGAATGTGTTTAATACAGATGCATTTAAATCTAATACAACGCGAGAACAACCAATTTTTGGGCCACAACTACATCTGATTGTTCATTGATTTGCCTCACGGGTTGGATTATTGCGGGCACAAGAGAGGCCCGCAACCCTAATCTTGACAGTGACCAGCGGATTGCGTATTAAGCGTGCGCGCAACGATTATAACAGGGATGCTGAAACCGGAAGTTGAAAATTTGTTCTGCAACTAAGAACAAACAGAATGTGAAAAATGTGTCAATCATTCAAGAATTGGTTCATGCTTAGCGTGCGTATATCGAGTTATGGATGCACGCGGGAAGTTTGGATAGCACGAAAGAAGCGTAAGAGTTGCTCGAGGCGCAGCCGAGAGCAACTCTAGCTTCTTGAGTGCTCTCCAAACTTCCCAAGTGCATCCATAACTCGATATACGCACAGCTAAAAGCATGAACCAATTCTTTTATAACATAGCAACAACAACTTGGGCGCTAAACTGACATGTTTTATTTCTGATTGACTACAACTAGTTCTCACGATGCACAGTGAACTGAGGAAAACAAAGGTCTTTATTATCATAACACGCCACAATCAGTTAACTGACAACAGCTGAACGAAAACGCTTAACCTGGTCTCTAAAATTGTCAATGAAAAATTCGCTTCCGTAGCCAAACAAAGTACAAATACTCAATGAAAATGTAGACAAGCAAAGTCAAAATACTCACGTCGAAGTAAACATCTTTGCCGGGCAAAAGTCAAAGGCTCGAAGTAGGGTTAGAATTGTTCAGAATAATCTTCACATTGCCGAAACTTAACTAAACAAAGGAACTTGCACTAAACGCGACGGAAATTTGCAGCTGAAATGAAACTGCACCCGTCATTTTATTGAGCACGGCCGTGCGTACATAAAGATTTTGTTCATGATTTTTGTTCATGATTTAGATAGGACTAGCGCGCGCTATGTTATAAAACAGTTTGTCACATGGGATGCAGGCCTCTGTCACATGGAAGATAAATCTGCTGACGTTTTCACGACAGTTTGTCACATGTGATCCAAGCTTCTGTCACCCCGGCTCAAGCTTTCGCGGGAGTAAAATATGGGCTCGATTTCCGCCGCTCTCTCGTGTCTGGTCTACCCTCCCGAGAAGAACTGCTAGCGGCAAAAGAACAATCTATTCCTTAACAATCCAGCTTTATCATGTTAAGATTTCAGCAAATTGGAAGAAAACCAGAATTAATTTTTTTTGTTTCACCTCGCGTCATTGCTTGACTCGACGAAGTCGCCACGAACGCCCGTTGCAACGTTATGGTCAAAAACTCCCAAAATCATTGCCTAAGAGCTAAACCTTGAATGGGAACATTTTGTCCGAACTTTCCTTATGTGATTTAGACGAAAAAATGATCTCGGCGGGCTAGGAAAGGGAGCGAAAGAAAAAAACATGAGAGACAGCATAAACAACGAAATAATAATTATTCAGCGCGTGAGGTTCGGCACGGAAACAAAAATAAAGCTTGCTTATGGATAATTTCACCCTTAAAAGCCTGCAAACGGTCCCAAATTACTCTCTTTAGCCTTACAAATGTCCTGACTTCCATCTCTCAAAGAATTTAATTGCCTCAATTTTGAGCAAATAAACATTCCTCTGCGACCGGCTTGAATACTTGACAATACTCTCCGGAGGGGGATACGACGGAAATTGGTGAGAGTCGAAAGTAACGCCAATTTTCTATCACGCTTTCAATAAGGTGGTCTTTCCGTATCCAATTTCTTTTGCAGACAAGGTACGCATTACTATCTTCTCTGCCCATTCCCAACAAAAAACAAAAGCTCTTCAAGTGCATTCACGCCCGCACTTTCTAACCTGTGGTTACTACTGGTGTTAATTATTAACATAATGAAGCTCCGCTTTTAGGCTTGGCTAAATCTATGTAATAAAGATGGGAGCCTCATCAAGCAGAACAAGTGGCAGACAGACAGACAGACAGACAGACAATCTTTATTTAAGCACGATAGTTTAAAAAGCTGTGCAGTTTGTGGGGTCGCGCGTAAATACTAAACCTAATGCTTATCTGTAAAACCCGCCCAATGGGGCCAGTTGCGCCAATTTACATCGGCTCTGATGCCATAGACCCCATGCCCCGCCTGGCTCAGAAGAACTGGTAACTAATAAAGATGGCTGCCTCGACAAGTGGCTTCGTACCAGAAGTGACCTACAAATTCGCTCTTGATCTCCATAAATGCCTTGCAAATGTCGATAGGTTTGCCAATGGCAACCTTTTCTTTTCTCCCACAAGTTTGCTGATTGCTCTTGCGATGACAAGTCATGGAGCGAGGGGCAGCACTGCTGCAGAGATAATGAAAGTACTGCATGTTGCTTCAGTTTCTTCACCTTACCTGAACAAGAGCATGAAGAAATTCATTGCAACTTTAAATGGAGCCAGTGACGAGAACAACAAGCTGCTTACAGCAAACGGACTGTTCGTTCAAAAGAGTTTTGACATCCTAGAAGCCTTTAAAGAAGGAACTCGCGAGTTTTATGATGTAGAACTTGCTCTGGTTGACTACATCACAAATGCAGAGGAGGCCAGAGAAGAGATCAACCACTGGGTGGAGCAGAAAACAAATGATAAAATTAAGGATCTTATTCTTCCCGGAATGCTGAGCTCAGACACAAGGCTGACTCTCGTGAATGCTATTTACTTCAAAGGTTTGTGGCTTAAGCAATTCAGCAAGGATGAAACATTTTCTTCATCTTACTTTGTGTCCCAGAATGAAGAAATCAAGGTAAACATGATGTACCAAGAAGCTGTTTTCAAGTATATTGAGTCACAGGAGTTAAGAAAAAGACCGTTTATTGAAGGACAAAGTGGATCGTTCGTGAAAATGTTATCTATCAATGATGTTATCTATCAAAACAGCGAGAGCATTTGTTTGTTTGGCAAAAGACTTAAAAAATTCCTTCTTTCTTAGTCAAATATACTCTTTGTTAAGCTACTTACTTTTTCTTTCTTTTTCTTTTCTTTTTTTTTATTTTTATTTTTAAAATAATGACTAACTTCTTGCTAACCGAGCTCGAGGGCCGTACTGTGGAACATTGGCCCGAGGTCGTGGCAGTATGGACCGAGCGCAGCGAGGTCCGTACAAAAACGACCGACGGCCAGTATTCCCCAGTACGGCTCGAGCTAGCTAGGTTAGTAAGTAGTTTATTATACGGCACTAGTGCTTGTTTGTTTTTTAAAAACGCACTTCCCGTCACTTGAATTCAAAGGGCTTTCCTCCGTGTGTTTTTGATGACGCGAGAAACTCAAAAAAGAACAAGCTACCACGAGTTTGAAAACAAATTCAATGAACGTAAATCATGTTGAGAGTATAAACAACGCTCCAAGAACGATTTGTAACGGAATTTGTCACAAGTCTCAACAGCTGCAGTTTGTTGAAATTCGGAAAATGGTTTCTGTCGATCCTGCATGGAATATTTTAACTTGCGCATCACAAGATATGGATGAAGAAATGTCGAAGTTGGTTGCTGTGAAATCATTCAAACATACTACGATTATCAGTTGAGTAAGGCGGGACGAAAGTTTGTTGAAAAGATTTGACGTTCAAATTTTGTTGTTATCACGGGCAACTGGCTCCGTTTCCAGTGGCAACTCGTCGGGTTTGAGGCCAATGGCAGCAAAGAGCGCGAAATTGCGGGCGACGACATTGTTACCGTTGGAACAAGGAAAGTTGCCCGTGGTAACATCAAAATTCGAACGTCGAAACTTTTCAACGAACTTTCGTCTCGCCTTACTCAACTGATAATCGTAGTATACACAGCTAATGAAGAGGCAGTCCTGGAGTCAATCCTCCATCTCTCTCGATAACAGTTCGACGCTTCTTTTCATTCTGGACAATTCTGCGCTGAAAATTGGAAATTGTTGCAGCTTGTACTCTTGTCCGTGTTTCCTGCATTTGTTCATAAAAAATATTTCAGTGGACAAGAAGTGGTCAAGCTCCTTCGCAGGTAGGGTTTTAATAGATAATTTGATAGATATATTTATTTTCATAGATAATTTAGTCGTGGAGAATATTCTTAGTATGGGAATTTAGTTTCCCCCAACTATTCTCCGGTCATGCGTTTTTATTTATTTTTATTTTTTTTCTCGAATTTTATTTCTATTGTACATACATTACCATGACAAAGCATTATTAAACTTAAACTTAAACTTAAACTCTCTCATTTGTCATACCGTTACCTTACAATTAGGGGAGAAGAGTTTTCAGATCAGTAACCATCTGCTTATTTGTGTTTGTACATTTTTGCTTCTTTATAAAATCGTCAACGGCGTCCTGACTTTCGCCGATGCCTGAATCAGTCTCTACATTAGACGTTTCCAGATCTTCAGGATAATAAAATTCGTTTCGTGAAAATTCGTCTTCCTCGTTCTTATCGTAAGCTCTGTAAAATATCAACCTTTTAGGTAGTTTTCTCTGCGAAGAATGAGAGTATTTACACGTTTTCTTTTCGTAGTTTTGGCTCCAAATTTTGAATTTGCCGGCTTTCGAAAACAGAAAAATACAAAGCTTATGACCGTTTCCATGGAAACGGTCCGTATGGCGAAATCCCGACCAAGAAAGAACCAATCAGAACGCTCGGATTTACCTCAAGCCTATCTTGCCATATAATAAATTTTAATATTTCATGCTGTCCCGATAATTAGTATGATTAACCCTATATTGTCAGGAAGCCTATAGTTCATAAGCCCCCGGCTTCTATATAGCCTTCCTTACCATTACCACCTTTAAAATTGTTAAGTTATCGTCTTTAAATTATCATAAATTTCTAGTGTATTGCGTTATTTTTTTTGTTTATCTTTTGTGTGGTTAATGGAAATAAAATGGAAAATGCAAATGGGGTTCAAATCATTTCTTCTTGTTTTTTTGTCATATCGCCCTCAGGTATTACTTCAACGGAGAGCTCAAGGTAGAACAACTGGCTATGAATAAGGCTCCGGTGCGGATGCAATACCCATATATTGACTCTCATTTAAAGTTAACGTTATCACTGAATAAGGGAAGTGAATTTGTTCCTTCAGTGGGGCGTTGCTGCACAGAACTGGACTAAAACTTTATTTGGTTACCGCTGATGGTCTTCAAATGACCTGGCTAGGGCTTTGAAATTGCTGCTGAGACCAAAATAATTTTTTGTCCGCCATTTCATTTTTTTTGGAGTTAATCAATTTAGGGACTGCCAGACCTGACCAGCGTCATTATAAATAAGTACCCTAAAAATTTACTAGTACTGTCCGTTGGCATCAAGGCCATTAATTATGAAACATTTCCAATACGCCCACCAAATCTGATAGGCACCGGATTAATGAAAAGCACCGAGTGTTCATTTATCAGCTCGTGTTTGAGTCTGAGTTGAGCCCAGTTCAGTCTCTAGAGATATTCCATTGCCTCTGTGGCAGGCCAAAAGTTTTTTTAAACTCCCTTCTGTATTCCTTGTTAGTGAAACAATAAATCAACGGATTCATGCAAGAATTAAGAAACACCAGTACATTAAATCCCTTATGCAAAGGGCTGTCAATTTTTGTGATACCAAAAGGACTGAGAATGTAGATGGTCTGCAAAGGAAAACCGCAAACTGTCAAGGCCGCTGCAGTTAAAGCGCACATGCGCAATAGTAGTCTCTGTCGCCTCCGTTTGTTTACACCCTCGGTGCTTTCCCCGGGAGATGACGGGAGATGGATTGCGATATGGCCAAACGTTATCCATGTAAGCAGGCAGGGAATGTAAAATGCGACGAAACTGTAAGAAATGATAAAAGCCTTGGTAATATACTTGCCGTACGGAGCTTTCTTAGAAATACACCTCTTACCATCTAGACTGGTCTCAAAGAACTTATTCATAGACAGAATGCACGTGATGATAAACATGATGAATACGTAAATGATGATACGTTTTCTGCTAAAATGATCCTTGTATTTGATTGGCCGAAGCACGCAGTACCATCGCTCAATGGCAAGGCAGGCCACAAGAAGGATGGAAACTTTCCCCATTGCAAACAGAAGATAACTGTTTGCGAACAGGCGACAAAAAATCTCGCCGCCTAATCCGAGGGGGACTGGGTAAGCAGACGTTGGAATTGCGTATCCAGGAGTAGCTACAAGGAAGACACCTGAAAGAAAAAAAACCCGAATGTACGTTTCATAAATCTGTGGTCACTACAATGACTTTCACGAATATCGCGTTAAGTATATATTTTTACAGGTTTTAGAGAGGACAAAGGCTGACAACTTAATATTTTACCTAATCCAAAAACGGCCATTTCGAGATATTTTGTTAGCATTCTGCATGGTAAGGCTCTGAGTCTCACAGGATTAATAACTAGACATAGGTGGATAACGAGAACTGGCCACCCTAAAACTCTGAGCAGTTTGCACAAAGATAGAATAACACTAAAGAGATAATGCTAAGCCATATAGAAACAAGGACGGTAAAAGATGGGGAAAATTGGCAAGGATTAAAAATAAGGAACTTGAAAAATGTAGGCTAAACTTTTCAAGATGTCCCAAACCTTGACGAAACTCCTTCAAGAGAGCCAGTCAAGATATTGAAAATGTATATAATTCAAAGGTTTGGTAACTCATTTGTATGTATCTCACCAGTGAGCATATCCGCCACGGCTAAACTGAACAGCAGAATATTATGGGGTTGCCTTAACATGGATGGTTTCCTAAGAAGCACGATACAAAACAACAAGTTGAATACAAAGGAGGCAGCAGCGATCACACAGAATAATACCAGAATAGTAGTGTCCAGGCTACTCAGAGGTGGAGGATTTAAAATGGCTGTCGATGAGGGAGAGGATGTGGTGTTGCCGTCCATGCTGAGTCAGCTGTAAAGTAAACCAACAAGCAATGATGTTTGTAAACTACAGCTAGTGTACATGTCAACGCCATTCTGACTACACTAACATGAGACATTCATTATGAATGGTTTACTGCCTCAGTCAGTCGTCTAATGCAGCTACGATAACTACTAAAAAACTACCCTTAAGATGTGTGCAAAAAATATGTGGAACAAAATACGTATTTCTCATCTAATGCAGCAGCACGAGACCCCCGGCGAGGTAGAAAATTTTACAATTATACATGCATAATTATATTATACATGATGAAAATCATTCTAAAATGACCTAATCTCCCGCCAAAACAACAACAACAACAACAACTTTATTTACCCCATTTAAATTTCACACTGATTAATAAAAACAATTAATTTTAATGGAGAGTGGTATTGACTTCCTAAAATAACCAAAGAGTAAAAAAGGACGTTAAGAGGCCAATTTACCTAAGAAAAGTTATCTTACTAAGAAAAACATAATGATGCAAAGGATCGCAAACGAAAATGCTGCCTGTTTACGTAGGATCTGTAAAAGAGAAGACTGGGGTGACCGCCATGGCGTGCAGACGCTTCGGTTGACGGTCCAGCGAAATTTGGATTTCTCGGCCAAATGTTTTAGTAGTATCAGAACTTGGTTAGAAAAAGATTGTGCCATAGAGAAGTATTTCTTTTAGCCGCCTTTTATGGGCCAAAGAAAGCGCAAGAAATCAAAACGGGGCTCAAGTTCGTCAGAAACCGAAGAAGTCATGGCCGCTTCGGCAAGTAATGGCGGCGACAGCATGAACAACGATTTGAAAAACTTCATGGATTGTCTAAGGCAAGTAGTTTCAGAAGGATTTGTCAAACTACACACTGACTTGGACAAATTAAGATTTGAATTTAAAAGTGAAATAGACGCAGTAAAACTGTCGATCAGAGACATCGAGAAAAGCCTGACCTACACTCAGAGCGAAGTTGAAGACCTCAAAGAGCATTTGGAGATGGAGACGAAGGAACATTCGAAGGAAGTGGACACCTTAAAGAAGAAGATCGCTGACTTGGAAGATAGATTAAAACAAGAAGTTGAAAATAATATAGCTTTGGAACAGTACACACGACGCGAGAACCTACGCTTCAACAACATCGAGGAGAAGGAACATGAAGATTGCAAAGCGGTAGTTTATAATATTTTAGAGAAAGAGCTTGGCGTTGATACCTCAAAAATTAGATTTCATGCCGTCCACCGAGTTGGTAAGAAGATCCATGGCAGGCGCAGACCAATTATTGTAAGATTTGTCTGCCGGGAAGACCGAGATAACGTTTGGTTAATAGTTTAAAAATATAGTTTTTATATCTTATCGTACATCTAGTAACTAGTAACTATTTATTTATCTTTATTTAATTTTAGAATGTCCCCATA
>JAHPZR010001301.1:20000-23564 GCA_019787425.1 Platygyra sinensis
ACGTAAAAATACCGAGATATGTTATTTGCATGCGTGTGCCGTTTTGATAACTGTTTTGAGCCTGGCGAGAAAATGCGCACGCGTGTGTCTTCAGTAGCTTTATAGAAATGAGAAATCAGGGGGGGGGGGGGGGCGATTTATTCCCGCGAGCAGCTAGTGTCTGAAATTTGAAGATTTGTCCTCACCGCCTCATCGTTGGCGGACCATGCCTTACTTGCTAGCCCCGATTGCAGTACTGCGACACGAGACGTCCGTGTCGCCTATGTGTTTCTGCGGTAGCGGCACGTGAGCCTCTAAAGCTTTGCTCTGACGGGCATTCTTTGAGCGTGCTTTTTCCTTTTTTGTATGATTATAAATAGAAGCCGTCCGATAAATCTTTTTCAGTGCAGTGCTGATTTTGATGAGACTACATTTTTTGCATGTGTTTAGCTTGCCTGATGAATACGATCAATGCCTTTCTATTGACATCCCATAAAGAGAAACGTCGTCAAATGTAACGTTTTTCACTCTTCGGCTTGATTCTGCTTTCGGTTACCATTTTTGATTGCGATTTCCTGCCATGAAGAGCTTTTGGCGAAACTCTACAACCGCCATTTTCGTTCCCATGGCCGTTTCCATGGGCAACGAACGTTGATAGTTTTCTCTGTTTAGCTGGAACGAAATTTTCTTTGAGTATAAGGCCGAGTATTTATTTTATCCCTTGTTAAGGTGGGTGGACGGGATGGGAAGGTTGAGATTCCACCACTTAATGGTTAGACAGTATAGACTTATTGGTGTTTCCACATGTAAAATCCGTCACGAAATTTTTTACCCCATGCAGTACATTAATGCATATCCCATGTCATCTGTTTTATTGTACAAGGAAAGTACCGCTGGTGAACTGTCAGGCGCCGCATTCGATGAGGCTCGATGACCGCTGACATATGCACTCATACTGTACGGAAGGGGGTCCAGAGTCGATGTGGGAATTCGCTTCCTCTAGCACGATACCTGAAAACTACACTACTGCGCACTCAGTCCTTGCATCCGGGTCGGCAGGGGGGGGGAGCTCGCGGGAAAATTGAATTGACCAATCAGGATTCCAGCCAGGTCCGGGAAAAACTTACTGCCTGCACGTCATTGTAAGTTTACAGAAAGGCATTGAAGCCAGCCAACTTTTGGGGGGCGCTTACAGAGTGCCACTCCATATTCCGAAAGGGATTTTACAATTAGCAAACCCTATCAGTTCTTAAATGTGAAAAATATGAGACGTTTGTGTCTCCAAGCTTCTGTCATTTGTCGCCAATCTGAGCTGCCAGCCGTCCGGCATAGCACTCGCTCGAATTCGTCAGTGTCGCCAGGTTAGGTGATAGTTGTCTTATTTTGAACAAAAATTATCCTGTTTTCTCGTCCAACCAAACCTGTGAATTTCTCGAGTTGAGGTATTAGAAGAAGCCAACGCAACTTTAGCATTGTATCTATTCTTTTGTTACTGGAAGAAAAGTCTATTTATCGTGTCGTTTCGGTAGGACCAGCTGAAGTTGTTGACTGCCGCTCCGTGCTGCGGGCTCAGCCGCCTATTCTCGTCTTTGCACAAATCCCATAATACACCTCTTTCAACCCCCAAAAATTTGTCATAGGCATTGTCTATATATACAGGATTACTCCTTGGGACATGTTCATGTCCGGAACACATGATTGCAACAATGAGTATGCAAAATTTTGGGGGGTTAACCGAGGGCGGCATTATGGTATTGTGCAAGTAGTGAATGTCACGGCTGCAGCGCATAGAGCGGAACTGGCACGAGTTTGATCCGCCGAGATCTTTTCTCGAGTATGTAGATGGCCGCTGGCGCGCTATTTACAGGGCCATGTGGGACAACCCTTCTAGCGCAGTGTGCGGGCAATTTGATTTCTCCCATCTGGGGGGGGGGAAAAACGGTACAGTTGTTTTCAAAGTTGGTATTTGGTGAGAAAGAATCACTCCCCCATCGACCTGTATGAGAGCGTGTGTGAAAATGTAATAGCCGAAATATGGAAGAACTTTAGTCAATCTGGGAAAGATTTAAAAGTCGCATTTATCGTGTTTTTGAGTTGAATGCCGCCGAGAATTGCAATGTCCTCGAGGAGGGTTTTTTCCGAAGCGGTTAGGTGACGCACGAGCTACTTTCTCAACCTCGTAGAGCCGTCTTGTTCGCAGAAGAAAAAAGAACAACGAAGGAAAGCATCCATGCACGCAAATTCGTGAACTTTGTAGTTATCGGCTGCAGATACGCATACCATTTGGAAGAAGTAAAAGCAAGCGTATGCGCTTGTAATCACGGCACACGGCCTTCACACCAACATAAACATTAATAAATATTCTTTACAAACAAAAAGCCAAAAGCCGGCGGCTTTAAGAGATATTCCGAAAGGCTACGTGCAACGCTCAGCTGACCTGCGTCAAGATTTCCTGCGGCTCGTGATAAGTACTACGTGTTTCTATTTGGTTAACAGGAAACAAAATCGTTGTCAGATCAAAGACCGCTCACGCGCTTGTATCGTGTGAAAGACAAAACAACAATTGGCCCTTTAACAAGTTAGATTCTTCATGAGGCTCGGAGATTTCTATGAGGTGATAGTATGAAATTGAATCCCGAGGCCGAATCAACTTGAAACCTCACAGAATTCGAGAAGCGAGATAATCTTATTGTTATCAAAAAGGGATATTTTTTTTCCAAATTTGTCTTTACTGTCAAATAAACCGGTTTTCCCAATTATTTCGCGACTGAACTCTGGCGCCTTTAAAAAAAAGATCGCTCCGGGTTGAATTGGCATTTATCATTGACACGTGTGTACATGCGCATCATTTTGTTTCTCAGACAATTTCAAGTTTTTTTTAAAGTCAAGAAAAAACCGTAAATGTCCCTTACGTGTAGTCTTCTTCAAGATTCTAATTATCATTTTTCGATCGAAATTTTCCTCCAAAACTATAGCAAAACGAAAAATCGTCGTCATTTCACAACCTAATTGCTATTCGTAGAATTCTACTAGTATGACTAATGCAAATAGTGCAATCTGATTGGCTGGCTACTCGTATATTATCAGCCATTAGAGTACAGCCTGGGCTGCCAGTCGTCCCCTGAAATGCGATGGTTTCTATGTTTGGTTTCCGAGTTTGGAAGTGAATTTTAGATGTAACGGGTATAAATCCCTTGAGAAACCTAAAAGCAGCAACATTGTTATCGGTTTCTTGACTCAAAAACTTTAAATAGTGAGAACGTGTTAGCGCGTAACACAACCTGCAAATTTGCCAAGGCAGTTTTTCGATACGTGAAACGCTGTTAAAGGGTAAAGTTCAGTAATGCGTGGGAAATCATTGGAAATCGTTATTTGCTTTAATTCTAGTAGAATTCACTAAAACAATTAGATATTCGCTCGTCGCTTTTCTATGATGCGTTGATTCGCCTTCGACCTCATCAAATATCACCTCATAGAAATCTTGAGTCTCATAATCTAATTGTTACATAGTAGCAATGGTTCAGCCCATCAGATTCAGCATTTTGCAATTAGTATACTAGGTAGAATCTACTAAATGTCCATTAT
>JAHPZR010001302.1:5000-23755 GCA_019787425.1 Platygyra sinensis
AGTGTTTGAGGTTTTTTTTTCCCAAGGAGTGTTTAGAGAGAATTATCTCGTGAGTCAGTAGTGTTTACTGAGGTGTGACGAAGGTCGCGTGTAAAGTGTTGAAAGATGTCGTATTTCTTGAAGTGTAACGGAGAGGTTACGTGGATATCTGGCAAGAGGCCGTGTTTATACAAGAGTGATGGAAGCTGAAGAATAGTTAACAAGCCTAGCGTGTGCTTGTTGGGAAGTCTTGTGTGGAGTTACTGCGTTCATCTGGAATAAATAACGTTGTTGTTGTTTCCGACATCCCTGTGTTCTGTTTAGACTACAAACTACCTACCACTTAAAACATCAGATTTGCAACACAACTAATGGCGATTACATGCCAGCAGAAATTGCAGGGGGTTCCTTTACTGCTCGTGGCGATTCTCGTGAATCATGCAGCTAAACATCTTTGCCGTGCTGTGATTTTAAACCCTTTTTAAGAGTCCTATATCCTTTGGAGAGTTAATAATCTCTGTTGAGAGGGCCGAAACAAATCATCCTAAAGTGGCTTGGCCAAAATTAACAGTCCAATGAGGCGTCAATTTAGGGAAAGTTGAAAAGATTGATCCCCACTCCGCGGACTACCCTATAGACTATTCCACGGACTACCCGAGATAAACAACCAAATTTACGTTTACGGGGGAAAAGACACAAGAAGACTACTCCACCTTTATGTTAATAACTGTATGAAAAGCAACCGCTATTTTCTTTTCATCGCCTTCCTCGACCCAGTCTTTTTTTCATTTCACCCCATTCTTTATCATCCACATGCCAAAACCCCGTTTTCTGAATGGACTGTTAAAGATTTCTTTTTAATCTGCTTCAAGTAGCAAACAGTCTTTTGAACCTTTCTTACATCTGAGATCATCGAAGATGACACCTCGACATTACAGACAGGTGAACTAAATTGATTTGATGGTACTTTTTAGCAAAATCTTGTTATTGTCGATGGGAAACACTAAAGGCATATTAAAGAGATTGATATTCAACAGTGCGTACCGATCGAAACGGAGTTTTGATTGGTGGCCGATGAAGAAATGGGGCGAAAATTAAAAAGGACTGACTCGAGGAAGTCGGTGAAAAGAAGATGGCGACTGTTTTTGATGCAGTTATGATCGTGAAGGTTGAGCAGGTAGGGCTCTTGTGTCTCTTTCTGCCGTAAACGTTAATTTGGTTGTTTATTTAGGGTGGTCCTTGGGGGTACTCCGCTGAGTGGTCCGTAGGGTAGACCGTAGGGTAGTCCTTGGAGTGGCAGCCATTGGGTACTCGGATAATTTGCATAAAATTTCAAGTAGTGTTTGTTGCAGATAACTTCCAAGAATGTACGATCATTAACCCAGTTTTTGAAGAAATATCCAGGCTACATATTTTTATTGAATCAAGGCATGAGTGTTTTTTAAAAGGAACTCGTTTATAAGGGAAGATGCGGCATTCTGTTTTGTAAGTTATTTTGGTTTTATTCTCCTCTATTTCGTGTCACGCAACATGATTTTCTTTAGCTGTCAGGCACAGTTTTCTATAAGAATTGACGAATGCTAAGACTGCAACGTATATTTGAGCTACTAGTGATATCAATTTGGCTTAACTATCGTCAATTCAGATTTTCCGTAGGACTTGGCAAGAACCTCAATAATCCCGCACAATTCCCCGCAAAAGTTTTAATTTTCTCACAAAGTTTGTCTCCAAAATCACCAAGAGACCATGATTTGAAATCACACAGTGTTTTTTTTTTTACTGGTCCTACAAGAAAGCCATCTAACTTGAGGTAAGATATTTAATTCAAGTTACCGAAAGTCTTATCTTTAAAAATTTGGACATCAACATATTTTGTGTGAAACTACTAGTCCAAAAACGTTCTCGTGTTTAGTTCGTCTTATTACAATATGATTTGTTCGGCTCAGTTGTTTTTTCACGAGAGCGTTTCGAGCATAAGCTTACTTGGCTGGCTTTCAAGAATATAATTCGAGGACTGTACAGCGCCGCAAATGATCCCCAGAATGGAAATGACCCACGAACTGGACCGCGAATGATCCCGAACCGTAAACGATCCCCGCCGGAAAACGAGGAATGGCATGAAGTTTGATTTCCCTGTGAGATGTTCCCCAGAAGCCTTAGATCCCCTCTTCGCATGCCGTTATCAGGGTCCGGTCACGCAACGCTTTCTCCCCACTAACGGCTGCTTAAACCCGATCCCCATTTGTTTCCGAAGGATTAGCCAATCACAAATCCCTCACATATTCCTGAGGCGGTCGCGCCAAGACTAACTGTCCAATCACAACTCGTGTTCTATCGGCTTCTTGTAGTGAAACCAACATGGCGTCGCTCGAAGAAGCATTATATATTTGGTGTCTACCAAGATCAAAATACCCACTTCAAATCATCATCAGTGGTGGCAATTGAAAAATAGTTCAAATAAGAAAGATGTTTTTGTGAACCTGCCTACCGGCTTTGGCAAATCTCTTATTTATCAAGCTCTTCCGCTGATGTTTGATACACCACCAACCTTTCGAGGCACATTGTTGTCGTTGTTTCTCAGTTGATAAGCCTTATGGAAGACCAGTTAAAGCAGTTACAAAGACAATGGAATACGTGCTGTCAACATAAGTTCCCAGGCAACATGACTGGTCTAGGATTGAAAAGGGAGAATATTCCATCGTTTTCGGCTCACCTGAAGCAGCTGATGAATGATCGTTGGAGAACCATGTTTTGTGCAATGATGTATACAGTAGAAAGTTGTGTGCCGTGGCTATTGATGAAGCTCATGTTATAAAGCAGTGGTAAGTTAAGAGTCAACTGGGCACCTTTGTTTTTGACTGTCATTACAGCTTCTGAAGTTACATTTTAGATAGAAAATCCTGTTGTGAAATCAATTTAAAGTTACCTTAAGCATTGAAATTAATGAGCCTTCGGACATTGATGACTTCACCTTTCGTGCCCCCACAGGAAGTTTTTTTATTAAGCTTACCAGAGAAGAACAAGCAATAGCACATGCATAGGCCGAAGCTTTATTGTTAATGACTAGTGGAAGTAGTAAGTAGTAAGAGTCTGCACAAATACCACTTTTTCCTGTAGGCCTTGAATCGCCGAAATAATGCTTTCAGCGTCGGGTCTCAGCCAGCTTCGACCCGAGATTCCCGACCGCAAATGATCCCCAAATTGGACCGCAAATGATCCCGAACCGCAAATGATCCCCGACGTGGACCGCAAATGATCCCGTCGGAAAACCAGGAATGGCATGGAATTTGTTCCTCGGGTTGTGGGTTCAGTTTTTAACATAAACAGAAGCAAGTCGTAACTGACCACTTTCTATATGGATATACTGAATTGCTATGATAAAGAGTTCTTCGGATAATTACCGAAAAAGCTCTAACGGAATGCCTTGTAATCGGCTTTTGTTTGTATAACACTGAGAAACCTTTATTTTTTTTTTAGGGTATCTCCTTCAGTTTTTATACAAGCATTAACATTTCATGAAAATTTAACTGAAGCGAAAATTGCAAACAAATTAATAATGTCAGTTCAGTCACTCGACATCCTGCATCTCAATTAACTCAACTAAGTTGTGTCTTATTTCCTGACCTGCACGTTTAGTCAAACCTTGGATGCTACAGACTTTTCATGAGCGGTTTCCGGTTTTGGTCAGTCACGCGAATTACAATACTTATGTCATCGATGTTGAAAGTCAGTAGCAAGAAATCCTAACGGATTATAGTTCGTGGTTGTAGTGGTGTAACTTATCCGGCAGTTTCTCACGAAGCAAGAATTCTTTAGTCTAAGAATCTTACACGAAACCAGCTTACGGCTGCCATTTTACTTCTAGTGTGCAATAATATGCGGTTTTCGGTTTTTCGCATTTTTCCCACGGGTAACGAAGGTAAGTGTTGAGTCGCTCTACATACTATGTAAGTTGACCAAGCAGTGCTCTTGTCCAGAATTTCTGGCTGCAAGTTGCAGATGCGAAATAAATGTCAAACTGGCTTGTAGAGTTGGGAAGCAGAATTTCTAGCTCATTCGCTCGAACTAAAAGGTCATGAACATATCGCGAAAGCTGTTACTGTTGGTATTAACAATTGCTTTGGTATTTGTTTCTCGCGCCTTCGGGGTCCTATAATGATGAGGATTTGAAATTAGATTATTTAACATGGAAATGGCATTAAAATTAAATCCACTGAAGATTTTTGTGTCTTAGTTTTGGTAGCATTAAGACCGAGCTTGCTGAGAAATAATGTTGCTGTCTACGAGCTTTGATTTTTTTTCTGTAATTTTCCAAAAGAATTGTTAAGAGAAAATAGGATGAATTTGTCGTGAAAATTATATTCAAATTATAGTTTACGTCAACAGAATATATTTTCTTTATGTTTATCTAATTCATCGTTTAGATGATGAAACTAAATGAATGTCAAAATAGAATAAAAAATAGGAAAACCCAGGAAACCAAACTCCATGCCATTCCTCGTTTTTCGGGGGGATCATTTGCGGTCCACATCGGGGATCATTTGCGGTTCGGGATCATTTCCGGTCCAATTTGAGGATCATTTCCGGTCTGGGGATCATTTGCGGTCGGGGATCATTTGCGGCGCTGTACAGATCCTTTCGGCTTTATTTTTTTTATTTTTTTTTTTTGTTTTGAACGTCTCATTGAATCTTTCTATTATGCTTTTTACCCATTTTTGGCAATGCGTGACAAAAATCCTTTCAAGTGACTATTGCGTGATAGACAAATTAGACCACTTCGGACGCTAAAATTACCATTTCAGCATGCAACATGCGCAAGGATTGGAACAGCACGTAAGTATTTCGTTTTAACAAGAAAGGGACTGACGCTGGAAGGCCTCACTACTTCTATGGATTGTTGATTAAGAACAAGGGCTAGCAATGAGGTTAGGAATGAGGTGGATTATTTTGGAGGCATTGATTGAATGTCAGTAAGAAGGATGAACTTTGTCGAACTCCACTCATCGCAAAGGTTATCGTGTAGGATTCTGAATACGCCAGCACTTATACTTGAACGTAATTACAGAAGGTGAGCTGAACATGACTTTTCTGCCATAGTTAAGTCCAAATACCGAGGAAATCAAATTCAAGAAGACATTTTCAGGTTCCTTTTGATTATCTGGTCACAAGCACTTGCCTATTGTTTTCGTTTTCTAGCAGGTTAGTGTTCTGATTATCACGATTTTGACAGCGTTAGCACTCGGCGCTGATGTAAAGCCCGAAAATAATTTTTATACCAGGTTTTACACTGACATTTCGTCTTTCGAAACGGCAAAATCTTAGGTATTTCGGTGTTTTACCGGGTAGCGAATTTGCCGATTGAAAAAGTGTGCATAATTAAGAATTTTTAAGAAGTGAATTTTAGTGATTTTAAGCGGCTCGTCGTCGCCTTGAAAATTAACCAACAGAAGCATAATTGGCCTCAAAAGACTTGTAAACTCCTCAAAAATAAATTTCCAGGCTCAAACTGGAGTATTATTTTGATGGGGATTAAATAGAGCGAAATTCATGATAAGGTATTAGTCACGCAATTTTGCGTGTTTTTGACCAGATGTGGGACCGCAACGGGTTTTTGATCTTTTAGCGGGTTTAAAAAAATATCTCAAGAAAATAATCACACCACGTGTCTAGGCTTACCATAGGCTATCTCTGGGAAGAATATGAAAAATTTTGATTTTTCATCATGTGCCACGACTGGCTCCGTCCTGGTGGACATTGCCTCTTAACACCTGGTGGGTGACAAAAGGAATAGCGTGTATATTGAAAGGTCTCGGTCGGCTTGTAGTGAGTTTTGACTCCTAGGATAGTTTTTATTAGGAATCTTTCACTTTTGTACACTACCGTGTCAAAGAATGTGATTTCTTTCTCTGAGATTTCAGCTGTAAATTTCATAGTGGGATGAAATGTGTTAGCTTGTTCTATAAACAGATCAATGTCTTGTCTATTAACACCTTATGAAGAGGAAATTTCGTCATGTAACGTTTCCATACTTTCGGTTTGATTCTGCTTTCATTAACCTTTTTTTTTTTTCCATTTCTCCCATGAAGAGATTGGCGGAAGCCACCGCCATTTTCGTTCCCATGGCCGTTCCGTGAATTGGAGATACTTTTCTCCGTTGACCTGGAACAAATTTTCTTTGAGTATAAGGCTGAGTATTTGTTTAAGGTAGTGGGACGGGATGGGAGGACTGTTGTTGTGGTATTTGTCGCATGCTTCGCGTACTGTTGTGATGTCTTTAATATGCACACTATTCCTCTTGCCACACACCAGGTGTTAAGAGAGGCTTTATTATAGGAGAAGCAATCAGCTGACTTCTTAGAACAAACTCCTCTGAAAAACAAAAAAACAGGAGGCCATTATGTAACTTCAAAATAGGACTTGAAGCACGTGGTTATCCCAAAAATCCTAATTCAGAGAACGTTATCAGAGGCCTCTTTTGAAGGACGGCAGTCGGCGCTCAGACCAAACCAAACAGACTAAAGGCAAAATTATGCCTTTTTTAACGATAAACCATCCAGGGGTGAAAAACTTAAAGCAAATACTGATGCAAAACTGGAGTCTCCAAAATCAGCCACTGCTGAAAACAATTTATAGAACTCCTCCTATTACAATATCATACAAAAAACGAAAAATCGCCCAAAGACATGCTCGTCAAAGCTAAACTTTAGAGGGTCACGTGCTGCTACCGCGAAACCACAAAGGGGAGTCTGTGTTGGCCTGTCTATGACTTTTTCTACCCACAAATTGGCCCTTGGTCACCATAGAGTCTCTAGTAGCTCAGTGGTTAGAGCATCCGACTAGATCGCGGAGGGTTCTGGGTTAAACCCTTCAGGGACTCGGAGTTCTCCTTACATTTAATATCCTTTTGTTGTTGTTTCTTTAATATAGTCACTTTGTCAGGAGGAAGGCTTTTACTATTTTATTTTAAGAGCTTCTGCCTGAGAGACCGGGGCAGACTTGGAAATGAGGGTCGGCCGATTTCGCTTAAAATTGGTACACAATCTTGTTATGTGGACTTATGTAATATGCCAAAGTTTCAGCTTCAATGAACTTTTTTTAGCCGAGTTCTGGATATCAGCCCCTCAGGGGTCCCCAGAGGCTGGTTTTCAGTGCAATTTTGGCCACTTTTCAATCTCTCTTTTAGCAACGTACAATTAATTTTAGACAAAAAGAAAACTCTCTTTGTAATGCCCTATTATTAGCCTTTTATGGGTAAACAAATCAACTCATAGGAATATTTCGTTAGCCAGTGGCTGTTATGTCAACTTGACCTATTTGAAGCATATGGGAAGCAACCGGAAATTGCCTGTTTTTCAGACCTTATATTTTCCATGCCCGTGTTTTATATGGAAAAGTCTTAATATCCCTGCAAAGTTCAGCCCTTGGTTTAGTAATATCAAGAAAAAAATACTAAGGTTGAGGCATTTTTACTAAGAAAAATCTTACAAGAAGATGACTAACCTGGCCACTTCCGGTTAAAGTTTCAACAAAGCGTGGCGGTAAAAATCAGCTGTTTAATTTCGGTTAATACCTTTCTTCTTCTAAGTTATGATTTTAGAGACTCTGAACCTAGATGTAACCGAAAAGACTTGCCATTAATTAGCAAATTTTCATGTGTTTTTTTGGAACCGATCAGATTTTGGTCCGGCAACGGTACGGTTATAAACTACGCGAAAGTAGTCTTGAAAATTTATACGGATAATGGAGCGGCTGTGATCAAGAATATATTGTATACCTAACAACCCATCTCTTGCCGGTTAATAGGCCTCTTGCACTAAGAGGTCACGTGACCAATGCCTCCCTTTAATAGCCACTTGTAATCTTGCTGATGCCAAAAATTGACAGAACACATAAAAATTATCTTAAACCCGAAATTTGAGAGGAAACGCATTTTAGGGAGATATTTTATGGTACTTTGATTTTTCAACAAATTAGTACGATTTGTATTGGCCGCCATGTTGGAGGGCATACTTTTTGCCCTCCAACATGGCGGCCAAAACTACTTTTTGTTTATATCTTGTTAAATGTTTGATAGTTACGTTCAGATGTACTATAAACGCTACCACATCATCTTTTGAACATTTTCCTTGAAGTTTAAGTGCAAAATTTGTATCAGAAAACGGTAATTCATAATTTTAAAAATCAAGTTTTGGTCACGTGACCAGCTACGTACTTTCTCATTTAAAGCAAATGGTGCGGGTTTGAAAAACCAAATAGCTATTATTTTGTCTCAGAGATGACCCACTAATAGTGTTTCGAAGGCAAAATCATATAACTTTCATTTTCATAAAAACGATGTCACATGACCTCTTAGTGCAAGTGGCCTATAACAATCTATCATTGCATCTTTTTGGTCTAAACTGCAATATCAAGTTTAAAGTTGAGGCTTTTTTACCAAGAAAAATCTTACAAGATGATTACTAACCTGGCCACTTCCGGTTAAAGTTTTAACAAAGCTTGGTGGTAAAAATCAGCTGTGTAATTTCGATTAATACCTTTCTTTTTCAAAGTTATGATTTTAGAGACTCTGAAGCTAGATGTAACCGAGATGACTTGCAATTAATTAACTTATCACATACGGGGCAAAATTACTGAATGCTGATTGGCTGAGACAGAGGGCATTTTTTCTTAATTTTTGTAATTGCCCCGGGCAAAATTACTTGATGCTGATTGGCTGAGCACGCCTGCATTGAGTTGGTTTCCCGCTTCAAACGGATTTTGAAAAGAAATTTCAGAAACGCATCGCTTCTGAGTTTGATCTAAACACGGTTATTTCATCTTAACGTGAAAGAGAATCAACATGCAACAAAGCGCAGTCTTTTGGTGGAAAAGCAAAAGGATTTTTCCGACTAAAAATGCATTGATTCGCAGCCTGAAAAACGTTTGAGTGGAGACGGCTGGTGTTGCACGAAACATAGAATTACAGAACTTCATGGCCGCTAAACTGAACGTTATTTCTTCGTTTTGCTTCGGGTCGCCTTATTAGTATTACAGCTCACTTTATCGGCGTAAAAACAGCGTAAATTTTGTTGGTACGTGAAGTTTTCACAGTGGAAAGGACAGTCTTTGGATTCAAGAAGTTATTAGAGCTCGTTTGGACACTTGTTTACGTCTATCATCGATCGAAGAACAGGTAGTTTCACGCCGTTGCAAGCTTCGCAAAACAGGTGAATAAAATTAGATTGCTTAGAGTTTTGTTTGTAAAGAAATGGCTTTGAGTGAATTGAACCAAGTTGCTGTGTTTTGCTTACTATTATAGTAGGCTTTCCCCGTGTTACTGCTAGCCTGTTAAATAATGACAACCGGCAAACTTGTTTACGCGACGGCAAGACCTTGAACCTTTGTACAAAATTTTGCCCTTTATGTGATAAACAAGTAATCGCAAGTGCTCTCGTGCAATTAAGGATTAATTTCACTTGTATTTCAAGTTTTCAAATTGCCCTCGTCGCTTCGCGACTCGGCAATTTTGTGAAAACTTTGAAAATACTCGTGCAATTAATCCTTAATTGCCCTCGGCCCCATGCGATTACATATACAAATTTTCGTGTGTTTTTTGGGACCGATCAGATTTTGGTCTGGCAACGGTACCGTTTTAAATTACGTAGAAGTAGTCTTGAAAATTATAGGGGTAATGGAGCGGCTGTGAACGAGGATATATTGTATACCTAACAACCCATCTCTTGCCGGTTAATAACAATCTACCATTGCATCTTTTTCGATCTAAACTGCAATCATGAATAACAAGCCTGTGGCTCCAAGTAATGAAGCACTAATTAAATCAGGAAATAAGCCAAACTTTGTAGTCTCATTTCGTAATACAATCCACCTATTTGGGACTTTCTTTCCGGAGGAAAACAGCTTAGCAGTCATTCTAAATGTAATCACAACATCTGTCGTGAGACTGCTTGAAAATCGCTTTGATTCTTTAGATTTCAAATTCATGCAATTGTACTTAATTTCAGTCTCACTTTTCCAGTCTATATGCAAAGTGTCTGGATAAATTCTCTTGCTATGAATGCTTACCTGGCTTCAGGTTTAGAGGCATGTCTCTTTCCTATAATCTCTTGAAAGTGAAGCAACATTAAAAACCTTAGGTCAGCGATAATTATAAATTGGTCATGAGTGCATCTTTGCAGCGAGTAATGCAAATTCAGGTCGATTCTTGTGTACGTGACGGGGTCGCGATATGCCAACTTATCTGTAGTTTGCTGGCTTTGATTGACTTGGAATTCAGTTTTTCTCGTCTAGATTCTGCTCCTTGATGCTTCTGAGAATGATTGGTATAGAACTTTTATGAGAACCTGAAGAACTATAAATGGATGTTATGTACAGAATATTTATTAATACCCAGTCCCCCTGTACAAACGGCCTACGAATTATTATTGGGGATGTCTAAGATGGTCCGTTTTCCCCGCCAAGTTGCTGAATGTCCGACAAAATTGCTAGAAAATGTCTTACTAGAACACTTTCCCTTTCTCTATCCCTTTATTGCTTTCTTAGTCAACGCAGTTCCATGGTGGTAAGCAGACTAAATCAGTGTACTGTATACCAAAGATTGGACAGGGGAGGAGTGGATTTTCCTTCACTGCTTTGATAACTGGGGAAATACAATATTTCAGCTTTCTTGGAGTACTTATGAACTTGAACTTTTTTGGCACCCCAGCTGTAGAATTGCTGGTTTACTCCGATTTCCATAGTGAGAGGCGATAATCCTCAGGACGACCAGTATGCTTGCTGTGGTGATATGGTAAAGTCGTCACCAGGCCCAGTGTCTCATACCTGCCGGAGATTAAATTGGTTGTTGCTCTTCCTCCCAGGATGATAATTACCGGCTCCCATTTATACATCTGGGTGGAGAGAGGGATTGTGAAAGAAAATTGCCTTTCCCAAGAAGACATGGCGACGCCTTAGTATTTAGGAGCGCTCCATCCGGGGTCTATCCACCTAACCGTTAGGCCGCGACTGTGCTAGCGCTAGGTAGTTGCTTTTGCATAGAATCCGAATGCGCCGCTTACTACATTACATGTTTACTTCAATCTGTCGTAAACTGATAAAACGCAACAGGGGAAAAAATGTATGGCCAGCACTGCATGACATCCTGTCGCTTGATTTGTTATTTAAAAAAATGAGCATACGGAAGTTGACTCTCAACCAAGCTGGCTTGCCTGGCATTACAAAGGGTGAATAAAGACAATTGCTATTTGCCACGTCACCGCCGAAAATGCAGCAGTTTGCGTGACCAAAGTGGGCAATGTCAACACCGTTTCTATCAAGAAAATCAAGGCGAAGAAAGAAATTGAAAAAACCGAAAAGAAAGTTACCGCTGACGTTTCAGATAGCATGTTTCAGGAGTTCAGCAAACTACAGATAAGTTGGCATATCGCGAACTCGTCACGTACGCATGAATCGACCTGAATTTTCATTACTCGCAGCAACGACGCACTCACGACCAATTTATCGCTGAGCTAAGGATTTTAATTTTGCCTCACTTTCAAGAGATAATAGGAAAGGGGCATGGCTCTAAACCTGAAGCCAGGTAAGCATTTCAGTATAGTAAGAGAATTTATCCAGACAGTCTGACACTTTGCATATAGACTGGAAGAATGAGACTGCAATTAGGTACAATTGTATGTATTTGAAATCTCCTAACGGTTCAAAGCGATTTTCAAGCAGTCTCGCGAGAGACGTTGTGATTGCATTTAGAATGACTGCTAAGCTGTTTTCCTTCAGAAAAGAAGTCCCAAATAGGTGGATTATAATACGAAATGGGGCCACAAAGCTTGGCTTATTTCCTGATTTAATTAGCGCTTCATTACTTGGAGCCACAGGCTTGTTATTCAATTATCATGGTAAACTTGATATTGTAGTTTAGAGCAAAGAAGATCCCATGATAGATTGTTATTAACCGGCAAGAGATGGGTTGTTAGGTATACAATGTATCCTTGTTCACAGCCGCTCCATTGTCCGTATAAATTTTCAAGACTACTTCCATGTGATTTATAACCGTACCGTTACCGGACCAAAATCTGATCGGTCCCAAAAAAACACATGAAAATTTGCTAATTAATGGCAAGTCTTTTCGGTTACATCTAGCTTCAGAGTCTCTAAAATCATAACTTAGAAGAAAAAAGGTATTAACCGAAATTAAACAGCTGATTTTTTACCGCCACGCTTTGCTGAAACTTTAACCGGAAGTGGCCAGGTTAGTCATCTTCTTGTAAGATTTTTCTTAGTAAAAAAGCCTCAACCTTAGTATTTTTTTCTTGATATTACTAAACCAAGGGTTGAACTTTGCAGGGATATTAAGACTTTTCGATATAAAACATGGGCATGGCAAATATAAGGTCTGAAAAACAGGCAATTTCCGGTTGCTTCCCATATGCTTCAAATAGGTGCAAGTTGACATGACAGCCACTGGCTAACGAAATATTCCCATGAGTTGATTTGTTTACCCATAAAAGGCTAATAATAGGGCATTACAAAGAGAGTTTTCTTTTTGTCTAAAATCAATTGTACGTTGCTAAAAGAGAGATTGAAAAGTGCCCACAATTGCACTGAAAATCAGCCTCTGGGGACCCCTGAGGGGCTGATATCCAGAACTCGGCTAAAAAAAGTTCATTGAGGCTGAAACTTTGGCATATTACATAACTCCACATAACAAGATCGTGTACCAATTTTAAGCAAAATCGGCCGACCCTCATTTCCAAGTCTGCCCCGGTCTCTCAGGCAGAAGCTCTTAAGAGGCTCTCTCTAAAAACCGACCACTGATTTTACTTCGAAAATTCGATTTTTCTCATAAGCTGGGATTTTAAAGCCCTTACCTAGTTAATCACTAAAATTAATTTCATTTAATTAAAAATTGCAATTGAATTTTCCTAAGCTTAGTTAAAGTTCGGTCCGCTGGACTCAAGTTACATGCCTGCCGAAACTGGAAAAATAGCACATATTGCCGTCGCTCTAAAAAACTTAATATTCGCTCAAAAGTCCCAATACTTTTTTTAAACTATAGATATATCACAACAGTTTGTTAAGCCATGTTTCAATCACAATTCAATGTTGTTCCTTCAACGGCTGAAAGCAGATTTGCTACCCGTTAAATCGAGTTTTGAACCAATCACGAAAATAGCGCTACTTTGAAGGCACGTTTTAAAATGTGGCACCTGTTTGAAACCGCTGAACTACACGAATAGAAAGTATAAATGACAATAAATTCAAAACAATAATAAAATTTGTCTGCCCACTAGGTTTTAGAAACTAATGACCGCTTGAAGTTCAGGAAATTTTGAAAATATTTCAGTGAGTAACTGTATACTCGCCTTCGTGAAGTATTCCTATAAATTCAGGCAACTCTCTTACCTGGCTTCGAGATTAAAGTTTTGGTCCTTTGTAGCAATCCTTGAATCCTAGGTAGCATTTAAACTGCCAGCTTTTCCTTCCAGCGGTAGGTTTGCATACAAGGTACATTTATCTGTGTCGAGCGCGACGGTCACATACTTCCGTGTTCTTTGTATTGCTGACCATTGTTTTCCTCGAATTCGGTTTAATCATGTAGAGTCCTCTTTAAAGATTTGTAGAAGCACTCTTTTGGACAACTCTCGGCACACATACAAGTATGAACAGTAAACGGTGATCAGGGGATCCACAGAAGGATTCATAAATGTCACGGCCATTTTGTGTTTACAACGGGTGTTTTCGTTCCCAATCTTCGCGTGAGTATCACATCCTGATTCCCGTGATACAGAGAGGGAACTAATTTAGGGTGCCTTTCTTTATTAATCTGGGTCAGAACTACATGGTTAATAAAAATCGGGAATCCGAAAGAATCCGAAAATGAATTTTGCGTTTCTTTACCAAACAGATCAATCGTATATCTCTCGGATCATGGTGCGTCAAAAGAACCGAAGAATCCACTCCCGGAGTGAGGGTCGCACGGGGGTATTCTCGTGATGAGTGGTTGGCTGATATTTTTCGTGAAACGTGAATTTAGGAAATTATTCTTCGTGATTCGTGAGTTGAAGGTTTTGCGTGAACCGTGAGGACCTTGGAGTACAAACGGATACTCCTGATTTTACCACCTATTTGAGACTCATTTGAGTCGAATGGTTAGAGTCGTCTGTGGAGGGTGACTTAGGTATGCGATTTGCAATATGGAGCCTTGACTAAGCCTTTCAGTAATTTGCTTTCTTCAAACACTCTTTCTAGATAGGTTATTATCAAGAGTATCTTACGTGCTTATTTTCGTGATTCGGTAAAACGACATATTTATATTAGTGATCCGTGATCCTCAGTTTTTCCGTTCGTTAACCGTGACAGAGACTCCGCTGTACTACCCTCCAGAGTGCCGGATACTTCAGTTCCTTTGACACACCATGATCCGAGAAATATAGGACTGATCTTTTTAGTAAAGAAACGTAAAATTCATTTTTCGGATTCTTTCGGATCTTGGATTTTCTTAAAGAAAGGCACCCTAAATTAGTTCCCACTCTGTATCACGGGAATCAGGTTGTGATACTCACGCGAAGATTGGGATCGAAAACACCCGCTGTAAACGCAAAATGGCCGTGACATTTATGAATTCTTCTGTGGATCCCCTGATCACCGTTTACTGTTCATACTTGTATGTGTGCCGAGAGTTGTCCAAAAGAGTGCTTCTACAAACCTTTTAAGAGGACTCTACACGATTAAACCGAATTCGAGGAAAACAATGGTCAGCAATACAAAGAACACGGAAGTATGTGACCGTCACGCTCGACACAGATCACGAACGTGTAAATGTACTTTGTTTACAAACCTACTGCTGGAAGGAAAAGCTGGCAGTTTTAATGCTACCTAGGATTCAAGGATTGCAACAAAGGACCAAAACTTTAATCTCGAAGCCAGGTAAGAGAGTTGCGTGAATTTATAGAAGCACTTTACGAAGGCGAGTATGCAGTTACTCACTGAAGTATTTCCAAAATTTCCCGAACTTTAAGCGGTCGTTAGTTTTGAAAACCTAGTGGGCAGACAAATTATATTATTGTTTTGAATTAAGTGTCATTTATACTTTCTATTCATGTAGTTTAGCGGTTTCAAGCAGGTGCCACATTTTTAAAACGCGCCTTCAAAGTAGCGCTATTTTCGTGATTGGTTCAAAACTCGATTTAACGGGTAGCAAATCTGCTTTCAGCCGTTGAAGGAACAACATTGAATTACAATTGAAACATGTCTAAACAAACTGCTCTGATATGTCTATAGTTTAAAAAAAGAATTGGGACTTTTGAGCGAATATTAATTTTTTTAGAGCGACGGCAATATGTGCTATTTTTCCAGTTTCGGCAGGCATGCAACTTGAGTCCAGCGGATCGAACTTTAACTAAGCCTAGGAACATTCATTTACAATTTTTAATCAAATAAAACTCATTTTAGTGATTAACTAGGTAAGGGCTTTAAAATCCCAGCTTATGAGAAAAATCGAATTTTCGAAGTAAAATCAGTGGTCGGTTTTTAGAGAGACAGCCTCTTAAGACTGTAACTTTGAGGTTGTTTGCATTTTCATTTTCTTGTTGAGACGGTCTTACGTATTTTACCTTCAAAAGAGCAAAACTCGGCCCAAAATTATACTTTTTACGAACCCTAGTAGGGTAAAATAATAACTATTGCTGTAAAATTAACCCATAATACTAAAATATATATAGTGCTGTGGCGTCAAATTTAGGTTTTCATCGCAAATCTACGTTGGGTGAATAAAGCAAAAAAAAAAAAATTACAGCTATTCAAAGACTAATCATCTGCAACATTGAATCCAGAAGTATTTGCCTGAAGGGTTTAATCTCCAGTAAAATAGTCATTTTAAAGTGCCACTATGACGAAAATCGCATCTTTTCTATCAAAGCCATTTTAAAGCATAAAGAAGTAGCCTGCACGAGAAGAAAAATGCTGTTTACCATTTTCAAATATCCCTTTTTGTTCCAGAGATATTCAAGTTTTTAAAATATGCAAATTAGCCAAGTGATGACGTCATACACCCAACTAAATTTTGATCAAATATGATGAAAAAGGATATCTCAGCCAATTTGAATCAGAAATGTTTGATTCTTTGCAGTAAGATTCTACCGAATGTGCTTCACAATTTGAGCTTAACAGTTGTGTTACCATGGCAACATACTGGGCTCCAGACCTCCCCAATATTGAAGGCATTTCTGGCCACCTTTGGCGTCCCATTTTCATATTTAACAATTATTCGCCGAAGGCGAAGTGAATCACGGCGAATATTCCCCGAGACGAAGTCGAGGGGAATATTTGCTGTGATTCACTGAGCCTGAGGCGAATAATTGTTTTAGTATAATTTTCAGAGGTGAATATCAAGAAATGCAAAATAACAAAGAAAACATAGAAATAACAAACGTAAAGGTTAGTTTGCAAGCAAGTAAACCGATTTCATACATCGTTTGCGAATCAACTTACAGACAAATTAGGCATTAAAACGGAAGAATAAAACGAACACTACGGAAAAGAAAATCATCTAGTACCTCTTTCTGTCCATTAGTGACATATCGAAAATTGTGCTTGTCATCATGGAATGAGTAGCGCTGGTCTGAAGAAGATTAAATTCCTGTGACTCGATCTGGCACCGTTTGTCAAGGCCGCGTGAAATGCGAAACCACTGTGTTTGCGATCTCTCAATGACTTGAACATCACTTCCTAGAGACATTTTTCGTCCCAATGCTTTGGTAATCATCTTCAGAAATGCCCAGTGTTTTGAATATCCGGATTGAAAGTGATTTCTTCCTAATGAACAACAATTTCATTCAGCAATTTTCCGCCATGTTTACTTGCCTGAATGACAAAAGGTGGCGTGGCTTAGTAACCTAGCCATGAAATGCTATATTCACCGCGCTAGGCGGTGAATATAGCGTCATAAGCCGAGCTTCTCGGCCAATCAAAATGCTCGATTCTTATATTCACCTCTGGAAATTATACTAATTGCAAATGGTGCCTCATATACATGATCCAACAATAATATAAATATGTTAGCTTGGGTTTGTGGCCTTGTTTAATGTTTTTCGGGCTGAAAATCACTTACATATTGAAATCAAGTGGGTGGGGACTGGAAAAGAGTGAGTTGCCATGGGAACAAAATGTTTTATAGCTATAGGTGTGTTTTCTGTAGATCTATTAGCCTGCCAAGTTTCATTGCTCTGCTCCGTAAATTGTCCAAGATAGTTCTAATTATATACATGATGTAAAAATTGAGTTGAGTAAATGACGTCATTAGTAATCTCATTTGCATATTTTACACATTTTTCAAACTTAAATATCTCCGGAACTAATGCAGATATTTGCAAACGGTAAACGGCGTTTTCATTCTTATGTACAATTCTTTGTGGTCCACCTAAAAAATCAAGAGGTAAAAATTTGATCATAGTGGCACTTTAAGTGTCATTGTCACAGAAAACCGAGCAGGACCAATAGATCAAAGGTCGGCCGTTTACCTTCATCTTTTCGCAGTATAAAAGCTATCCGAACAGATCAATAACTATGATATTTGAAGAGGCAGGCGTTCGTTTTTTTTCGAGATATTACCACATCATGATTTTGGCCTCTCAAGCGGTCTAAAATGGCCGAAATTTCGGCCAACTTTGGGTGAGCCTAAAAGATACTTCGTTCAAATTCCAGAAACTATTATTTTCGCGCGATAATATTTGGCCCCTTCTTAGTTGACTGAAATATATTTGAAGTTTTTCACTTTAATTCTACGCTTTTTCCGAGGTGCCAAATATCATCGCCCAATCTTTAACGAGCGTAACCTAAATTTTAGCCATTTTCAGTGAGTCGTTTTTCAAAAGTGCGGCAGTTTATTTCCACAGAAAGACGATTTTCTGATAGCTTTTTACACTGATATTAATACTCAGATTAGTTAAAATTGGTATCTACAAGTAAATCGGAGTAATTGGTCTCGCAAAGTCCAAAAAAAATCATTGGTCAGATATATTTCCCGCCAAATGCTTAGCGCAGAATATGACCTTATTCCGAAATCGCCTAGCAGTGCGTCAAAGTTAGACAAGAAAGTCAGGAATTCGGGGTTTTTAAATGAGCCTAAAGCTAAAATCCGAAAATTAGATCTAGTTGGGATGATGGAAGATAATTGTATAAGCATCCTAAAGAGCGGTAATTAATGAAATTGAGAATTTTACACATGGATTGAAAATAGTGGTTTGGGAGGGGATTAGTCTTTAACCTCTGGTTTTAAGGAAGCTATATAGCTAGCATGGATTTATGGGATACTGATATGTTAAGATATTTTTTAGGAACTAGGTTTAAAATACAGCATATTTTAACGGTTATTACTAAAAATTAGTATTTTCGATCAGATATATTTCTTCTTAACTTTTAATTCACTAGTAGTTAGGTGTCCCCAATTAGATTACGTATATGTAAGCTAGATCTACCTGACACATTAATAAAGTTATTAATTGATTATTGATTGCTTGATTGATTGATTGATTAGTTGGTGGTGGGTCAGTTTTTCTTCAGTTATTAGCAAGCAAACGAGATGGTGGAGGAAAGACGTCAGAAGTGGTGTCTATTTAGTGCAGCTGAATTTAAATAATGAGGAAACATAGGATACGACGTGACTTACGAATGAATCAAAGAAGACAGACCACGGGGATAATACGTGTTATCATTGCTAAGTAGGGATTTCCAGCCGGGGGGGGGGGGGTAGGGGGTAGTTCCTATAATGGCCTATACGGTAGCTT
>JAHPZR010001303.1:5000-20000 GCA_019787425.1 Platygyra sinensis
AACCCTGGTGCTAAATGTCTCTAAAATTCATGGACTGCGGACTGCGGACTGCGGACTGCGGACTGCGGACTGCGGACTGCGGACTGCGGACTGCGGACTGCGGACTGCGGACTGCGGACTGCGGACTGCGGACTGCGGACTGCGGACTGCGGACTGCGGACTGCGGACTGCGGACTGCGGACTGCGGACTGCGGAACAAAAGACTAAACTCCTCCGGTTTCGATCTATCGCTCTCCTAAGCGACAATCTATTTTGGGTTTGTCTTGGATATAAGTTGGTGATTCTCTCGCTGCTTGATAGTTTATAATGAGTAAATGGTGCCATGCATTAAAAGAATGCTATGTTTAATCTGCCATTTGGATTTCAAATACTTTTCAAATGAGATCTAAATAGACCGGCTCAAAGATTTGTTCAAGAAATTTGGACAATTTAAGTAAACGGGAAATGTAAAGAAACTTTACTTGTCGTTTTTGGCAAGTTTCGCACAATTAAGCGGACGCTGTGGAGATTGAGTTCAAGTTATCGCTCATTTCTGTACTGTCTAATTGGTTCCTTTTTTAATGCCCTCTCAAATTGTCAGATTAGCATTGAAGGACTTCTTCCATGTTTAAGCGGCCTCTTCTCCGACAACACAAAGAGTGAAGAAGGGGCTCAGAGAATTTGAGACAGTTACGTAAACCCCAAAACGCAGTCGATATTAAGTATAACTTTCGAAAGATTTTAGATGTAGCCATGTAAACACGGAGAAAGCTCTCTAATGCTTTGGTGAAGTATTTCTCAAAAATACTTGCGAATCTTTAAATCCCTTCTGAAAGATGACGTCATATTTTCTCGTGCCCGGCGTCGTGTTTGACGCGTGAATAGCATTAATGTGAACTAACAAAAAGTTTGATTATAATCAGGTCTTTACTTTTTAGCCCTTTGAATGTGCAATGTCATCACCTGCTTAGTTTGTTGCTAATTTTATGGATAGACCACTTGGCGTAAAGCCCAATCCGTGGAGTAACAATATACCCTGTAAACCCATGCTTTAGAGAATGGAGTTGAAAAAAGCATTCAGAAATAAAAAAAAGTCTGCCTATATTGTGACGTGCAATTTATCTAAGATCCCAAAAAAAAGAGAACTGAGCTAAATCATTTTATCACACATTTTATTTTTAATTATAACCATAAACAATCCAGAATTTTCTGAGCAGCAATTTAAATTGCAACCTTAAAACCTAGCAGGATTTGCTATAAAGCGAAAAAAGGTCACTCAATCTCAGCTTCAACATTTATCTTGTCGAAATGTTTATAACTGAATTCTAATTGTAGATTATCAAGAAAAACAGCCACTAAAACTTTAAGTTCGAAACAACAGCAGTTTATGCGTAAGACAATTATCCTGCCAAAACGTTCTATTGCAACTAGATTCTAATATTCAATTAACTATCAATAATAACAACTTCTAACACTAACAAGTTCTGATCAACTTCATTTCGATCATTAGCTTGAAAACGCCCGAGGGGTGGAGGGGAGGGGGGGGAGGGGTTGCTTCCATATGAGAAGGTTGGGGATGTGAGGATGTTCGTCGTCTGGCTTGAGGTTGTTCTCAAGGACTTTAGCCTCATTTAGGGTGTTCAGGACAGAACGCAACTATTTTAGCTGTTAAAGTATCTTTAAATTTGACAATAGAGAGAATGTTTAATGGCTCGAATTCTGCTGATCTCTTGAGTCCGTGTTATCTTTTAGGGTTCAAGCGTTATCTTTTAGGGTTCAAGTGTTATCTTTTAGGGTTCAAACAAAACCCGAGCCATTCATAGATTGGTCTGCTTAGCTTGAGGAATTCAATTCAAATTTTTCAAGGAGCATGCCCGACATTTTTCATATGAGTGTTATCTACAATTCGCTAAAAGACATATTTCGTTCGCGCTGCTCTTAAAACTGAAATTATTCCTAAGTTTTGATTAAAAAAAATCACACGTTTTTATAAATGAACTACTCACCCTTGTTTTCTATTAGAGGTAGTCAACTCACCTACTCTTCTTTAACTATTCTATTCTATTCTACTTCTATTAACTAAGGAACGTATTCTAATGGTAAGGCGGGGAAATACGAAATACAGAAGCCCTCAGCTTCTCGTGCAGAATGGTTTCGTTACCAGTTTTGGGTCAATGCGTAGCCTTTTTTTCTCCCCGCATGATCAACTTGTCGCGCAACAAAAACATTTGTTGCGAGTTGAAGAAATGCAGCGCGCTGACTGGTTTATTTCTTAGCTGTGGAGAAGACAAGTTGTGAGTCTAATGAAAAGCGAGCAACAAAGCCAAAATTTGTTGCTCAAAATAGACCCGCGCTCTACTTTTCGCAACAGCTAATTTCTTCAATCCGCAACAAAAAATATTTGTTGCGCGAGAAAAAAAAAAAAACGCGAAACATGGACCCAGAGCTTGCAACGAAACAGTGTTGCGCGACAAGTTGAGGGTCTTTGTGTCTCGTTATTAGCAGCCTTTAAATAGGGAGTTTCAGAAATCACGACGTCAACACAAATCTACCTAGGAATCAGCATAAGTTGTTGCTCATTGTCAACACTATCTCGAAAATGAATACAGCTTCAATATAAAAAAGGCAACTCAGGATTTGGTCATCTCATGTTGTTGCTTTGCAGAGGACAGCGAAGAAATGTACCAGGAATTAAAACCACATGCACAGCTATTGTTCTGCTCATTACACCTTTAGTTAAGCAACGTTCCCGTTCCTGTTGCCGTTGTGGTTTTCGCAAACTCCCTAATATTGCAAGGCGCTAAGTGTTGAGATCTGGCAAACGACAGTGGCGGATCTAGGAGAGGGGGCCGGGCAGGCCGCCCCCACTTTTTTGGGGTTAAAAAAGAAGATGTGACCGAAGGGAGAAGAGCAAGCATGGCAAGTAAATGACTCCCCCCTCCCCCCCCCCCCCCCCCCCACTCCTTTTCAGCTCAAGGTCTGGATCCGCCACTGAAGGAGTGCACACTATAATCATTACGGCTGGATCACGTTGGGATCAAGCCATTTCTCAAGCTTCCTGATCTTCTTTACTTCGACTGATGATATTTTGAACAATACGATAGCTTGCACACTGAGGCCAGTGAATGGTCGGCGCCGATAGTGACGTAGTTTGTCCTGGCTCAAACCTGGAGCAAAACAAAGACGAAATGCTTAGTTGCAGAATAGCGGGATAGTTAGGACGGATTCCACTCAAAGTTCGAACAATAAGTGCAAAATTTATAACTAAAAAAATCTACTCATAGCACAGTAACGTTTGAAATACTATTTAAAACAACTAATTTCTCTGAATGACCCCATAATTGAATTCTCAAGCATTGTCGAAAACTTTATGCCAAACCTCGTAATTGAAATACGGATAGCTTTTAGTTCATTTTTCCGTCGCGGGGTCAGCTTAAGTTTAGATAACGTCTTGTTAACCGTATAGTATCATTCCTTGAGGTGTTTGGTAAATTAATTGTTGCCATTATAGCTTGAATTCTCTGCGGAAATCATTTTAAATTTTCACTGTACATGTATTGATTGATTGATTGATTGATTTATTGATTGATTGATAGATTGATAGATTGATTGAAATCAGGGCCTGAATGAGTCTGCCTTTGTATATTAAGATCTGTTTCGTAGTAAACAATTACAGCTGTAATTGTAATTTACATGTCGACGTTTTAGAAACATGTTCTCGCGAGTTTGTAATAAAAGTGCACTTTTACTTGTCGCTTATGCACTTTAGATTTATGACAGCTCGATAATTTATTTACTGATTGTAGAATATCATACAGCTTTTAAGGAAATAAAATTAACCGGACAATAAAGTGAATTCTTAGGACTTACTCGCAGCTGTTTGCGGCGCAATGCCTTGAAAAACAAAAACAGAAGTAAATTCTATTACGACGAACTTGGCAAAAAGAGTTGACAAACTCAAAGATTTATTGTAGCAACCCTTTGTAACGAAAAAAAGCGTTATTTTCTCAGAGACAGAAGTTAAATTTGGGGACGCCGGTCTTTATTCGAAACAAAATCGATCTTTTTCTATAAACGTAGAGGGATGAATCTATTGGACTCGCGACTGCAACAAACTAGTCATGCACTCTTTGAATTGGAATTACGAGAGAATCCGATCTCTTGCATTGGCGCAAATAAATTATTCTGAATTGTTTCGCAACTTAAAAGACCCATTTCCGATATAAAAAAAAAAAAACTCTTGGATCTCACCCACCCACTTTTCATGTTCGTTTATCTGAAGTGTGATTGTTTCGTTTGATTTTGCTTTGTTTCTGCTTTGCTTTTAATTTTCTTTTATTGTTTTCGTGTTTTTTTTCTGTGCGTTTTTCGTTCTTGTGACGTTGTAACGGCCCTTTGACTGCTCCTTATCCTTAACAGAACCTAAAAATGCTAAGACATAGCTCCACACCCAATTTAGTGGGACAGAGGGACAGCGTGAAAGACGTATAAAACGTTAAAAAGAGGAATAAGAGAGGACAGGAAGAAAACATTGAAAAGAAAATAAATAAAAAAATAGAAGGAAACAAGCGAAAAGAGAACTGAGGGAGGTTGTTGGAGTATTGCAGTTCATTGGAATGTGTCTGTAGTATTAAGTCCTAGATGCATAAACCTTTACTTACCTTCAACTTTTTTCCTTATCTCTTCTTGTGGCTTGAAAGGCCCGTACTCAACACTTACGCCTCCTGGTTGGTTAGAAAGGTCAATCAGTTGGTCAGGTCTCAAATTTGTTTTTGGCATGTTTCCTAGAACCGTCGGGAAGTACGCGTTTTTGTGGGCAGAACTTTTCTTTTGCCAGTCGTCCCAGGTCTTATCGATGAAAGCGTGATGAAGAAAAAACTCTGGGGCTGAAGCGGCCTCTTCTGTGCACATGGTTTCCCCGATTCGACAGTGCACGTTGTCATGCAGATCCGCTCTCAGACACAGTTCAAACTCAGAGAAGTCATCCATATTCAAGACGCTTAACACATCTATCTCTTCAGGTGGATTTCCGTTGAAATTCCGCATTACGCAGTCTGGCCCACGGCGCGCGTTATCTGGTCTCACCCGGCTCCAGGCGCCCTTTCTAAAAGGGCCGTCCAGCACGCAGTTTTGATCAGCATCTGCACCATCTCCTCCAAACCCAGTGTCGCTGTTCCAAAGGCTATCTGAATCTGTGCTAAACGGCTCTCTGGAATCGAGACTCCAGTCCCAGTAGGTCGCCGTAAAAGTGCAATCCGCTTTTCGCATGAGGTTTTCATATCGCAGTATGTAATAACGATGCCAAGGGAGAAAGTGTTCCTTTTCATGAATACTTGTATTGAACAGCTCATAGTGCTCATTTATGAGCTGTTCATATTCCGCCCTATAAATACTACCGATTTCCGATACTTTTAATATGGTATCTATGTGACGTTTTCGCTCGGCAGTTGTCAGTGATGTGAATTCCTTTCTAATTCGAACACAATTGTCCAATTGGCCTCCAGGTGCACCTTTGTCCACATTCATCAAAGGAAGTGCTTCCCTCTTCGCAACTTGTACCTAAAATCAAAATGGTAATAAAGACTAAAAAGAATAATGACATTAAACTTCCATTTCCAACGCTTGAAAAGTATTTGCACATAAGCATCTCTTTTAGGATTTCATGAACCATGGAAACACAGTAAGAATTACATCAAAGGCAACTACCACTTGAAGGAGTCTTTTACCTTGATAACAGAGGGGCACAAATTTACCGAGAGAATGGCCACGCGCTAGTGACGACGGTGACGGCGGTGGTGATGCCCAAGACATAAACAATTACACCTTTGTCCGTGTTATTATGTCGGAAGTGGTTGTCCTTGTTTAATAAATAAATTAAAAACCCTCGGAGCAAGGAGGGGAACCAACAACAAACTCAACCCACCGGTGACGCCGGATCCGGGAATCGAACCCGGACCATAGGAAGCGAGTTCTCTCATCAGTACATCATCTCCGTACTGTTTTCATTGATGGAATAGTCTCGGAGGAAGTAGTTTGTGTTTAAGATATTATTATTTTGTTTTTAGGCAGTGACGTCAAATCATTGGACAAGGTAATCAAAGCGATAAATATCTCTATATGGCCAAATGATGGACAATTTTAAGTTTTCAACGAAAACAGTTTGTATCAAAATGATTTATTTCTAAAACTAAAGGTAATTCTACTTAGCTTTGAAAATGGCTGTACTCGTTTTTGAACCAAACATCAACTTAGCTGAAAACAAAGCTCTCAGGCATCAACACTCGCATGTGAATTAACAGCTTACAAATGGAGTTTAAGCAATCTGGAATAATCACCTGTTTCCTAAATTTGTGTACTTGGTTTGGTTCCTGTAAATATTTCCTCAAGAGTGCTAAAATAAGCAACATCCAGTTCTAATACTTACCACAATTTCCCCACTTCCCTCTGTAGTAAGTGTCCAATGAACACCACAGTTGGTTGTGATCAACTTTGGTACAGGACTTGTATGTTACTCCTCTGTAAGTAAAAGGTAAACTGCAACATTTGCCGTCTGTTGTCTTTGTCTTACATTCAGGTTCTAGGGAGGACGTTTCTAATGCACAGATATAAGGGACAACAAAAAATTAATACAATGTTAACTTGACAGTCTACAAACTACTGAGTTTAAGATTGCATCAACTTAGCTGAGAACAAAGCTCTCAGGCATCAATACTCGCATGTAAATTAACAGCTTACAAACGGAGTTTAAGCAACATCATTATAATACTTACCACAATTTCCCCACTTCCCTCTGTAGTAAGTGTCCAATGAACACCACAGTTGGTTGTGATCAACTTTGGTACAGGAATTGTATGTTACTCCTCTGTAAGTAAAAGGTAAACTGCAACATTTGCCGTCTGCTGTCTTTGTCTTACATTCAGGTTCTGGGGAGGACGTTTCTAATGCACAAATATAAGGGACAACAAAAAATTAATACAATGTTAACTTGACAGTCTACAAACTACTGAGTTTAAGATTGCTTGAACAAGGATATGCTAAGCTTGTGCTGAATCACATAACGGATGTGCCACGTTAAAGAATCTACGCACTACGTTTTGGTATGCGACCTCAATGCGCATGGCATTTATGCTGCTCTTTACATGATGTACCTAGCGCGGTTGCAAAACAAGGCTAAGCGGCTGTAGTTTTAGTGACTGCGGGGCTGAGCTTGGGACGGATTAATGATCTTGAATACCCCCTTATCTCTCGAAATTAATTATGTTATATTTTTTAATGTCATCTTTTCAGGTGGTGAAATTTTTAAGCTTGGCTTTGTTTTTTAGGCACTTTTACTGAATTTATAGGCGGAGTTTTTTATCACGTAGTTTTGCAAGACTTAAAATTTTGTAACTTTATAACTGAAGAAAAGATTTGTTGGAAATGTTGGTATGCTGTATGATTTTTAAAGCCATTGTTGTTATTAAGCAATAATAATAATAATAATGATGATGATGATGATGATGATGATGATGATGATGATGATGATGATGATGATAATGTTTTATTCAGCCCATACTGATGTTAACATTAGATTTTAAATTTTTAATAAGGTTTCGGTAGCATTTTTAGAATTTTTTCTTTTAGTTAGTTGGTAGGTTGCGAGCTGGGGAGCTAAGTCAACCGAAAGGTTTTTTTAGTTAGCTTCCCGTACAATTTAAGTTATAAAAAGAAAGCAGGTAATTACAAGGTACAAATTACAACAATAATGAGAGGACTAAAAAATTACAGCAATAATTAAATGACTTACTAATTTACAAACTTAGCTAAGTGGCAAACTGGTTCCGTTTTTGTTCTGCCCGGAGGTAACGTTTTATATAATTCAGATGCAAACACTTAAGTCTTTTAAGAGCTTCTGCCTGAGAGACCGGGGCAGACTTGGAAATGAGGGTCGGCCGATTTCGCTTAAAATTGGTACACAATCTTGTTATGTGGACTTATGTAATATGCCAAAGTTTCAGCTTCAATGAACTTTTTTTAGCCGAGTTCTGGATATCAGCCCCTCAGGGGTCCCCAGAGGCTGATTTTCAGTGCAATTTTGGCCACTTTTCAATCTCTCTTTTAGCAACGTACAATTAATTTTAGACAAAAAGAAAACTATCTTTGTAATGCCCTATTATTAGCCTTTTATGGGTAAACAAATCAACTCATGGGAATATTTCGTTAGCCAGTGGCTGTTATGTCAACTTGGACCTATTTGAAGCATATGGGAAGCAACCGGAAATGGCCTGTTTTTCAGACCTTATATTTTCCATGCCCATGTTTTATATCGAAAAGTCTTAATATCCCTGCAAAGTTCAGCCCTTGGTTTAGTAATATCAAGAAAAAAATACTAAGGTTGAGGCTTTTTTACTAAGAAAAATCTTACAAGAAGATGACTAACCTGGCCACTTCCGGTTAAAGTTTCAACAAAGCGTGGCGGTAAAAATCAGCTGTTTAATTTCGATTAATACCTTTCTTCTTCTAAGTTATGATTTTAGAGACTCTGAAGCTAGATGTAACCGAAAAGACTTGCCATTAATTAGCAAATTTTCATGTGTTTTTTTGGAACCGATCAGATTTTGGTCCGGCAACGGTACGGTTATAAACTACGCGGAAGTAGTCTTGAAAATTTATACGGATAATGGAGCGGCTGTGATCAAGAATATATTGTATACCTAACAACCCATCTCTTGCCGGTTAATAACAATCTATCATTGCATCTTTTTGGTCTAAACTGCAATATCAAGTTTAAAGTTGAGGCTTTTTTACCAAGAAAAATCTTACAAGATGATGACTAACCTGGCCACTTCCGGTTAAAGTTTTAACAAAGCGTGGCGGTAAAAATCAGCTGTTTAATTTCGATTAATACCTTTCTTCTTCAAAGTTCTGATTTTAGAGACTCTGAAGCTAGATGTAACCGAGATGACTTTCAATTAATTAACTTATCACATACGGGGCAAAATTACTGAACGCTGATTGGCTGAGACAGAGGGCATTTTTTCTTAATTTTTGTAATTGCCTCGGGCAAAATTACTTGATGCTGATTGGCTGAGCACGCCTGCATTGATTTGGTTTCCCGCTTCAAACGGATTTTGAAAAGAAATTTCAGAAACGCATCGCTTCTGAGTTTGATCTAAACACGGTTATTTCATCTTAACGTGAAAGAGAATCAACATGCAACAGAGCGCAGTCTTTTGGTGGAAAAACAAAAGGATTTTTCCGACTAAAAATGCATTGATTCGCAGCCTGAAAAACGTTTGAGTGGAGACGGCTGGTGTTGCACGAAGCATAGAATTACAGAACTTCATGGCCGCCAAACTGAAAGTTAATTTCTTCGTTTTGCTTCGGGTCGCCTTATTAGTATTACAGCTCACTTTATCGGCGTAAAAACAGCGTAAATTTTGTTGGTACGTGAAGTTTTCACAGTGGAAAGGACAGTTTTGGATTCAAGAAGTCATTAGAGCTCGTTTGGACACTTCGCAAAACAGGTGAATAAAATTAGATTGCTTATAGTTTTGTTTGTAAAGAAATGGCTTTGAGTGAATTGAACCAAGTGCTGTGTTTTGCTTACTATTATAGTAGGCTTTCCCCGTGTTACTGCTAGCCTGTTAAATAATGACAACCGGCAAACCTGTTTACGCGACGGCAAGACCTTGAACCTTTCTACAAAATTTTGCCCTTTATGTGATAAACAAGTAATCGCAAGTGCTCTCGGGCAATCAAGGATTAATTTCACTTGTATTTTCAAAGTTTTCCAAATTGCCCTCGTCGCTTCGCGACTCGGGCAATTTTGTGAAAACTTTGAAAATACTCGTGCAATTAATCTTTAATTGCCCTCGGCCCCATGCGATTACAGATACAAATTTTCATGTGTTTTTTGGGACCGATCAGATTTTGGTCCGGCAACGGTACCGTTTTAAATTACGTAGAAGTAGTCTTGAAAATTATAGGGGTAATGGAGCGGCTGTGAACGAGGATATATTGTATACCTAACAACCCATCTCTTGCCGGTTAATAACAATCTACCATTGCATCTTTTTCGATCTAAACTGCAATCATGAATAACAAGCCTGTGGCTCCAAGTAATGAAGCACTAATTAAATCAGGAAATAAGCCAAACTTTGTAGTCTCATTTCGTAATACAATCCACCTATTTGGGACTTTCTTTCCGAAGGAAAACAGCTTAGCAGTCATTCTAAATGTAATCACAACATCTGTCGTGAGACTGCTTGAAAATCGCTTTGATTCTTTAGATTTCAAATACATGCAATTGTACTTAATTGCAGTCTCACTTTTCCAGTCTATATGCAAAGTGTCTGGATAAATTCTCTTGCTATAAATGCTTACCTGGCTTCAGGTTTAGAGGCATGTCTCTTTCCTATAATCTCTTGAAAGTGAAGCAACATTAAAAACCTTAGCTCAGCGATAATTATAAATTGGTCATGAGTGCATCTTTGCGGCGAGTAATGCAAATTCAGGTCGATTCTTGCGTACGTGACGGGGTCGCGATATGCCAACTTATCTGTAGTTTGCTGGCTTTGATTGACTTGGAATTCAGTTTTTCTCGTCTAGATTCTGCTCCTTGATGCTTCTGAGAATGATTGGTATAGAACTTTTATGAGAACCTGAAGAACTATAAATGGATGTTATGTACAGAATATTTATTAATACCCAGTCCCCCTGTACAAACGGCCTACGAATTATTATTGGGGATGTCTAAGATGGTCCGTTTTCCCCGCCAAGTTGCTGAATGTCCGACAAAATTGCTAGAAAATGTCTTACTAGAGCACTTTCCCTTTCTCTATCCCTTTATTGCTTTCTTAGTCAACGCAGTTCCATGGTGGTAAGCAGACTAAATCAGTGTACTGTATACCAAAGATTGGACAGGGGAGGAGTGGATTTTCCTTCACTGCTTTGATAACTGGGGAAATACAATATTTCAGCTTTCTTGGAGTACTTATGAACTTGAACTTTTTTGGCACCCCAGCTGTAGAATTGCTGGTTTACTCCGATTTCCATAGTGAGAGGCGATAATCCTCAGGACGACCAGTATGCTTGCTGTAGGTGATATGGTAAAGTCGTCACCAGGCCCAGTGTCTCATACCTGCCGGAGATTAAATTGGTTGTTGCTCTTCCTCCCAGGATGATAATTACCGGCTCCCATTTATACATCTGGGTGGAGAGAGGGATTGTGAAAGAAAATTGCCTTTCCCAAGAAGACATGGCGACGCCTTAGTATTTAGGAGCGCTCCATCCGGGGTCTATCCACCTAACCGTTAGGCCGCGACTGTGCTATGCGCTAGGTAGTTGCTTTTGCATAGAATCCGAATGCGCCGCTTACTACATTACATGTTTACTTCAATCTGTCGTAAACTGATAAAACGCAACAGGGGAAAAAAATGTATGGCCAGCACTGCATGACATCCTGTCGCTTGATTTGTTATTTAAAAAAATGAGCATACGGAAGTTGACTCTCAACCAAGCTGGCTTGCCTGGCATTACAAAGGGTGAATAAAGACGATTGCTATTTGCCACGTCACCGCCGAAAATGCAGCAGTTTGCGTGACCAAAGTGGGCAATGTCAACACCGTTTCTATCAAGAAAATCAAGGCGAAGAAAGAAATTGAAAAAACCGAAAAGAAAGTTACCGCTGACGTTTCAGATAGCATGTTTCAGGAGTTCAGCAAACTACAGATAAGTTGGCATATCGCGAACTCGTCACGTACGCATGAATCGACCTGAATTTTCATTACTCGCAGCAACGACGCACTCACGACCAATTTATCGCTGAGCTAAGGATTTTAATTTTGCTTCACTTTCAAGAGATTATAGGAAAGGGGCATGGCTCTAAACCTGAAGCCAGGTAAGCATTTCAGTATAGTAAGAGAATTTATCCAGACAGTCTGACACTTTGCATATAGACTGGAAGAATGAGACTGCAATTAGGTACAATTGTATGTATTTGAAATCTCCTAACGGTTCAAAGCGATTTTCAAGCAGTCTCGCGAGAGACGTTGTGATTGCATTTAGAATGACTGCTAAGCTGTTTTCCTTCAGAAAAGAAGTCCCAAATAGGTGGATTATAATACGAAATGGGGCCACAAAGCTTGGCTTATTTCCTGATTTAATTAGCGCTTCATTACTTGGAGCCACAGGCTTGTTATTCAATTATCATGGTAAATTGATATTGTAGTTTAGAGCAAAAAAGATCCCATGATAGATTGTTATTAACCGGCAAGAGATGGGTTGTTAGGTATACAATGTATCCTTGTTCACAGCCGCTCCATTGTCCGTATAAATTTTCAAGACTACTTCCACGTGATTTATAACCGTACCGTTACCGGACCAAAATCTGATCGGTCCCAAAAAACACATGAAAATTTGTATATGTAATCGCATGGGGCCGAGGGCAATTAAGGATTAATTGCACGAGTATTTTCAAAGTTTTCACAAAATTGCCCGAGTCGCGAAGCGACGAGGGCAATTTGGAAAACTTTGAAAATACAAGTGAAATTAATCCTTAATTGCCCGAGAGCACTTGCGATTACTTGTTTATCACATAAAGGGCAAAATTTTGTACAAAGGTTCAAGGTCTTGCCGTCGCGTAAACAAGTTTGCCGGTTGTCATTATTTAACAGGCTAACAGTAACACGGGAAAGCCTACTATAATAGTAAGCAAAACACAGCAACTTGGTTCAATTCACTCAAAGCCATTTCTTTACAAACAAAACTATAAGCAATCTAATTTTATTCACCTGTTTTGCGAAGCTTGCAACGGCGTGAAACTACCTGTTCTTCGATCGATGATAGACGTAAACAAGTGTCCAAACGAGCTCTAATAACTTCTTGAATCCAAAACTGTCCTTTCCACTGTGAAAACTTCACGTACCAACAAAATTTACGCTGTTTTTACGCCGATAAAGTGAGCTGTAATACTAATAAGGCGACCCGAAGCAAAACGAACAAATTAACTTTCAGTTTAGCGGCCATGAAGTTCTGTAATTCTATGTTTCGTGCAACACCAGCCGTCTCCACTCAAACGTTTTTCAGGCTGCGAATCAATGCATTTTTAGTCGGAAAAATCCTTTTGCTTTTCCACCAAAAGACTGCGCTTTGTTGCATGTTGATTCTCTTTCACGTTAAGATGAAATAACCGTGTTTAGATCAAACTCAGAAGCGATGCGTTTCTGAAATTTCTTTTCAAAATCCGTTTGAAGCGGGAAACCAACTCAATGCAGGCGTGCTCAGCCAATCAGCATCAAGTAATTTTGCCCGGGGCAATTACAAAAATTAAGAAAAAAATGCCCTCTGTCCTCAGCCAATCAGCATTCAGTAATTTTGCCCCGTATGTGATAAGTTAATTAATTGCAAGTCATCTCGGTTACATCTAGCTTCAGAGTCTCTAAAATCATAGCTCTGAAGAAGAAAGGTATTAATTGAAATTAAACAGCTGATTTTGTTAAAACTTTAACCGGAAGTGGCCAGGTTAGTCATCATCTTGTAAGATTTTTCTTGGTAAAAAAGCCTCAACTTTAAACTTGATATTGCAGTTTAGACCAAAAAGATGCAATGATAGATTGTTATTAACCGGCAAGAGATGGGTTGTTAGGTATACAATATATTCTTGATCACAGCCGCTCCATTATCCGTATAAATTTTCAAGACTACTTCCGCGTAGTTTATAACCGTACCGTTGCCGGACCAAAATCTGATCGGTTCCAAAAAAACACATGAAAATTTGCTAATTAATGGCAAGTCTTTTCGGTTACATCTAGCTTCAGAGTCTCTAAAATCATAACTTAGAAGAAGAAAGGTATTAATCGAAATTAAACAGCTGATTTTTACCGCCACGCTTTGTTGAAACTTTAACCGGAAGTGGCCAGGTTAGTCATCTTCTTGTAAGATTTTTCTTAGTAAAAAAGCCTCAACCTTAGTATTTTTTTCTTGATATTACTAAACCAAGGGCTGAACTTTGCAGGGATATTAAGACTTTTCGATATAAAACATGGGCATGGAAAATATAAGGTCTGAAAAACAGGCCATTTCCGGTTGCTTCCCATATGCTTCAAATAGGTCCAAGTTGACATAACAGCCACTGGCTAACGAAATATTCCCATGAGTTGATTTGTTTACCCATAAAAGGCTAATAATAGGGCATTACAAAGATAGTTTTCTTTTTGTCTAAAATTAATTGTACGTTGCTAAAAGAGAGATTGAAAAGTGGCCAAAATTGCACTGAAAATCAGCCTCTGGGGACCCCTGAGGGGCTGATATCCAGAACTCGGCTAAAAAAAGTTCATTGAAGCTGAAACTTTGGCATATTACATAAGTCCACATAACAAGATTGTGTACCAATTTTAAGCGAAATCGGCCGACCCTCATTTCCAAGTCTGCCCCGGTCTCTCAGGCAGAAGCTCTTAAAATAAAATAGTAAAAGCCTTCCTCCTGACAAAGTGACTATATTAAAGATGAAACAACAACAATATGATATTAAATGGAAGGAGAACTCCGAGTCCCAGAAGGGGTTTGAACCCACAACCCTCCGTGATCTAGTCGGATGCTCTAACTACTGAGCTACTAGAGACTCTATGGTGAGCAAGGGCCAATTTTTGGGTAGAAAAAGTCATAGACAGGCCAACACAGACTCCCTATGTGATTTCGCGGTAGCGGCACGTGACCCTCTAAAGTTTAGCTCTGACGAGCATGTCTTTGGGCGATTTTCCTTTTTTTTATATGACATTGTAATAGGAGGAGTTCTATAAATTGTTTTCAGCAGTGGCTGATTTTGGATGAGACTCCAGTTTTGCATCAGTATTTGCTTTAAGTTTTTCACCCCTGGATGGTATATCGTTACAAAAGGCATAATTTTGCCTTTAGTTTGTTTGGTTTGTTTTTGAGCGCCGACTGCCGTCCGGCAAAGGAGGCCTCTGATAACGTTCTTTGAATTAGGCTTTTTGGGGATAACCACGTGCTTCAAGTCGTGTTTTGAAGTTACATATTGGC
>JAHPZR010001303.1:27500-30000 GCA_019787425.1 Platygyra sinensis
TCGGTTTGATCCTGCTTTCATTAACCTTTTTTTTTTTCGATTTCTCCCATGAAGAGATTGGCGACAGCCACCGCCATTTTCGTTCCGATGGCCGTTCCGTGAATTTGGAGATACTTTTCTCCGTTGACCTGGAACAAATTTTCTTTGAGTATAAGGCTGAGTATTTGTTTAAGGTAGTGGGACGGGATGGGAGGACTGTTGTTGTGGTATTTGTCGCATGCTTCGCGTACTCAAGGCTTACCATAGGCTATCTCTGGGAAGAATATGAAAAATTTTGATTTTTCATCATGTGCCACATATTTTTGATATGGCTCGGTCCTAGTGGACATTCCCTCTTAAGAGAGGCTTTATTAAAGGAGAAGGAATCAGACTTCTTAGAGCAAACTCTTTGGAAAAAATTTCCAGGAGGCCATGTGAAACTTCAAAACACGACTTGAAGTACGTGGTTACCCCAAAAGTCTAATTGAAAGAACGTTATCAGAGGTCTCCTTTGCCGGAGGGCAGTCGGCGCTCATCAAAAAACAAACCAAACAGACTAAAGGCAAAATTATTTCTTTTGGACGACATACCATCCAGGGTAAAAAACTTTAAACAAATACTGATGCAAAAATGTCTCATCCAAAATTAGCCACTGCTGAGAACTATTTATGGAACTCCTCCTATTATATCATACAAAGAAGGGAAATCGCTCAAAGAAATGCTCGTCAGAGCAAAACCTTAGTTATAGGCTTATATGCCGCTACCGCAAAACCACATAGGGGAGTCTGTGTTGGCCTGTCTATGACCTTTCCTATCTGGCCAACAGGTTCTTTTTTTTTTTTGATAAAGCATTTTTATAGTTTTGGGATATTAGTTTGCGCCGCATCAATGGACATTCTCGACCTCATTCCTAATCAATTCAATCGAAGTGTATTACTCTAGCATGTATTTCCTTAGTCTATTTTTGTGTGTTTAACAAAATTTCAACTGCTTTAAAATGAAAACGGTTAATAAATTGCAGATGGTTGGACGACAACAAACTGAGCAGCCTCCCGCATGGAATATTTGATAACCTGACGTCTTTGACAAATTGTAAGTATTTCTTGTTCTTCTGCCCTAGACAGCCAAAGTAAATTCGAGATGTTTGCACATTTTTTCGGCGGCCGCCATGTTGGTGTACCTCCAAGGGACACCAACATGGCGGGGACATACAAGGCTCTGTAAATTTGTGCAAAATATTTCGACAATTATTTAAAGATCGGGAAAACGTCCAGACCTAAAACTTAGTGAAGATTCTTAATTAGTTATCTCCTATAACATTATAATTTATTGAGTTTTTTTTTTCTTTTCCTTTTTTCATTGAGTGGTTTTCGAACAATCATTTTCATTGGGTGACGGTGCAACCCAAGAATTGCAATTTCAGTGTAACTTTGCTTGTTGTAATTTAGGTGAGGGCCACAGGTTTCTCAGTCTAGGACTGTAAAATGTTTTCCTCGTTAAATAAAGTTATTAATTTTTTGATTCATTTAGTGTCACTTTCAACAATAACAAGATTAAAACTTTTAGACGCTGCATCTAATGCAGCTTCCGTTCGAGGGCGGATCATCACAAGGCTGCTTCTTTCCTGGATCAGTAAATGTGCCCATCCTCTAAACGATCAAAAAAAAATTGTCAGGACGAAATTGAGACGTCCGTTTAGGCTCGGGCCTATCAAATTCCTCAGCATAGTCGTTTAATATTTGTAATGCATAAAAGAAAAACAAAATCTAAAAGACTTAGAAGTTCGCAGAAAAAAAATAACAACAACTGCTAGCTTATTTTGTCATTTTAAATCTCGCAACTGTTGTGTTGCAATAGCAGCAAGGCAGAGTAATAGGAGTAAAATCTAGGACTTGCTGTATTTATGTACAAGTTTCACAACAATCTCTTACCTCCTGTATTTGACCCTTACTTTAATTCTGTTAGGATGTTGCATAATTATAATACCAGATTATCTAGCAAAATGACTTATGTTATTTCAAAATTCAGAACAAAATATGGAACATTCAACATAAGATTTCAGGGTGCTAAAGTGTAGAATGATATAAGTGATGACTTAAAGCTTCTTCCTTTGAAAATGTTTAAGAAAAATCTTAACTTAATTCTTGTTGAAAAATACTAATAACTTTTCTAGCCTTCCGTTCTTTCTTTTCTTTCTTTGTTTTTTTTTGCTCTGTGTGTGTGTTATTTCTGACCCAAATCATTTCATTAGATAAATCACCTAAGTATAGCTGCCCTTTTTTCTAGCCCCTATGGTTATTTGGGGCAGCTAGTACTCATCTATATTTTTGTTGACATATTTAACAAATAAAGAAGCCTAAGCCGTGTATTACACTGTGATAAAACACAATGGTCATTTGAGAACACGAGGGAAATGTAGAAAACACGAGCCGCAGGCGAGTGTGTTCTACATTTCTCGAGTGTTCTCAAATGACCGGAGTGTTTTATCACAGTGTAATACACAGCTTAGGCTTCTTCATTT
>JAHPZR010001303.1:32500-40000 GCA_019787425.1 Platygyra sinensis
ATGAAAAAATTCGCGTGGAAAAAGTACCGGAAGGTGTTTCTTGAAGCCATTTTTTTCGCATTCGAGAAAACCTTTTTCAGAGTTTCTGTACAAAATTTTTGTCATTGATTTACATGGGATCATTGGCCTACAAATATTTTTCAATGTCTTTCTGCAAATCATAATCCAGAATTATGATGTGTAATTTGCTCTGGTGTTACACTTTTTGCACCGGTGTTACACTTTTTGCACTGGTATTACACTTGAACTGCACTGCTCTCAGCCAATCAGAATCGACTAATTTTTTCATGTGTATTATTATAACTGTAATATGTTGAAGTTTTAACTTCCTACAAGCTTACACTTTACTTAATGTTGCTATAATTGCATTCGCAGGTCACTGTCAGTTAATAATCTTCAGAACTTAGCTCTGGCAGTTTTTAGAGACAACAAAAAGCTAGAATGGCTGTAAGGAGGAGTTCTTTCTATCATATATGCAGCAATTAACGATACATGTTATTAGAGGTTTGGTGAGATTTATGAGCGCATCGTTTCTGCTTTATCATACCCCTATTTTCTGTCAACATTCAGTGCTGTTCTATCCCTTATCTCAGCAATATTTTAGGGCATTCTTAAGGCCCATTTACACGGCAGAAAAGTTTTGGTACGGCTCGGATACAAAAAGGTTCGGGTTCCAAAAAGTTAGCACTGCTACCCTGTTTACACGTCCTATTTTCTACCGTGCTAAGCGGCTCGAATTAACGTTTTGGTGCGGGTTAAAGGCTCAACACCTTGGCCAGCGTACACAATTCTTTCTTTGTATGTATGTACCGTCCTAAGAAAAAAACATGGCGCACAAGAAGTATCTTGAGTTCCGTCAATCTTCTAAAAAGATCTTGGGTATTTTCGCCAGAAATTAGGAAACCGAACTTCGCTCATTTATCTTTTTAGAAAAACTGAGAAGGAGATTCAAACTGTTTATTATTACGTCCATGCTAGCTTGCAATTCTGTTGAGCGAAGATGCACAGATCAAGGGTTCCAGGTCGTAGAAACGGCATTCACCAACAAGGAGTGGTACGATAACTTTCGCTTGTCCAAAACAACATTTGGATACATTGTCTCACGGATCGAAGACGAAATTGGTCGTCAAGATACCTCAGGCTTATCAGTAAAATTTTGGTTCAGCACGGAAAATCGTTTACACTTAGCATTTTACCGGACCTGGGGCCCGTTTCTCGAAAGACCCGGTAACTTAAGCCCCATTTACACTGCAGAAAATTTTAGGCACGGCTCGGATAAAAGTGGTACGCGTACCCAAAAAGATAGTACTGATTGGTCATTTACACGTCCTTTCTTCTACCGTGCTAAACGATGTAAAATTATGTTTTGGTACGGTTAAAAGGCTCAACATCTCGGCCAGCGTACTCGATTCTTGCCTAGTGCCCATGCATTGCTGCTAACATGGCGGACGAAAAGTTCTTAGAATTTCTTCTCATAAGAAGACCGCATGTGTTGCTTTACAGAAGAATAGACAAAGGCGGATGTACAGGTTGTTAATTGTTTTATCAATTCTCGCTTTTGCAGTTGCACTTGAACACTTTTGTAAACAGCCCGTTTTTCCTTGGGCGTTTTAGCGCTTTCTAAACTGAACATAATTGTTTCTTCTTTCATCAGTTCTATTAAATCCTCTACATCTTTGTCCTTCCACGCCATCCCGCGAGATTTTCCTGGCGACTTTTGAAGCGTCTCCGGTTTCCCGCTAAACTGAATCACGGGTCGATTTGCACATGTTCTTCCAAATCGGTGCTGACCAAAGGCGCGAAGGCTCATCAGTGAAAAGTTGGTTCGGCAGTGCTAATCGTTTACACCGCATACCTTATCCGAGCTGGGCTAGATTTTCAGGATCGCGTACCAATTTTATCTCGACCATGTCGAGAGGTAGTCCGAGCACGGGTGAAAGTTTGGTCCAGCACGGATGGGGCAAAGTAGTTTACACGACAAAATCTATCCGTGTCGAACCATCTTTTTTGGTACGCGAATCTTTTTAATCCGAGACGTGCCAAAAATTTTCTGCCGTTTAAATGGGCCTTTAGTTGCCTCATTTGTTCCATACTAAACGCTAACGTCTGTCTAACCGCATCGCTAATCATCTTCCTATCCGTATTGCTAAGGCAACCATCGTTTAGGTCAACCTTCAGTAACGATTTACAAAAAGCGTATTGGCAACCAGGTTCACATGGGAATATGCTTTATGAAAAGCTAAAGGATGGCCTTTCCACTGCTTTATTTTACTCATAATTATGAATTATTCCTTTTCAATGCTTATTCACTGATAAATGGGCTCGATTTCCTTTGGACACAGAGAGCTGGCTGACAACGAACTTGGGGAGCTGAACGATAATCTTTTTCGCGGCTTGACCAAAGTGACACGGCTGTGAGTAAAGATCTATCAATTATTTTACAGACCTTTCCTCTAGGCTTACGACGTGTGTTTCTTTAAGTATACAATCTCACTGTACTATCGTACCATTAAAATTTGTCTGTGTAAATGGAGTGGTATGATAGGGTTTCCAAATGCCAAAGTAGCCAACTTTTTGTTTCTTCCGAGCGTACTCTATTTTCTGGAATTAGGGTGAATAAATTGCCTCCATTTACTGAATCGCATAGAACTGTTTTAGCGATCTCCAAAGCACAACCAAGGACATCAAAACATGGCTTTGGCGTCTCGTTACGATGATGGAGGAGAATCACTAATCCTCATCAGCAATCGTTCCTTTATTTCAAGTCTGTTAAATGCCTTGTTGTCCTATTATCCCACAATGCTGAATTAAAGTGCGCTTGTCTTTGCGTTGTGAAGAATCGTGCCTTTCACAGCGGTAGAAAAGGTGGGAGAAGCTACACGCGTAATCCCAATTGAAATGTCAAGGTGCGAAATTATCCTACGCCTTATCCTTTCAAAAGCAAGTAGTCGCATAGCTGTGTCAAGGCACCTGTTACCCGCTCACCGATAGAGCGGCCTCAAAACAGGGTCTCGACTCTGTCTCGAGAGGGAAACAACAAAGTAAATCCACAAAAACAGTCCTCACATTTGCCAATGCACTTTCTCGTTATTACGCGTACCGCAAGGGCTTATAAGAGTTTCATCTCTAAGGTCATTATGGGTCACGACACTCACATGTGTTTGTGTAGCAGCGTCCTATACACGGCTTATTGACGATTAAGGAGTGATATATTGTTTCTCTGTCGCGGGGAAGACTTGTTAAACATCAAAAAGCTGCTTTACTAGCAGAGGGTCTGATTAGCGCGATCTTTTAGTAAGAAGCCTTTGTTGCTAACCGGGTGGCCGAAATCCAAGATTTTCACATGGCGCTAGGAACCCAGCCGACGATGGGTAAAATGGAGTCAGCACCCGGTATTTTCAAGCTGATTGCCGCTGTTGTTAGGGTCCTGAACACATAAGCTTTCATGTTAATCGTAGAAGACCTTCAAGCTGACGACCAGTAGTTATGTTGGTTTCTGGCACCAGTTACATAGTTATGATCCTGGTTCCACTTTCTTAGATTGATTTTGTGGGTGCTGCGATTTGTCTAGCAGCTTTGAAAGGAAAACCTTGCCTGTCTCACATCAAAAACAATCACCTTCGTTCAACTTCAACAGGCGAACAAAGAAATTGGGCTCTTGATCTAACAACAATTCTAAACTTGATCATGGTTTGCAGCATTACACGCGTGGGAGAAGGAATAAATCGTGCTCTGTTAACTTTTAAAGCTACTCACCATATCAGAAGGGGATTCGTAAGAGGGGGTCCACCACCGTCTTACAGTTTTAAAAAAGCCGCAGGTCATCTTAAAAGGGAGGGCACACCCCACAGGTTTCCCATAGATCTACCTATGCCCATGATCGATCTAAACTCTCACTCTGTGTCTGCGTTAATCGTTCGTAACTTCCACCACTGATGTGCTTGGCTACGCGGACAGTAGACGTATCTTATTAGTCGTACAAGTGTTCTCGCCGAGAAATATCTGTTTTCGCGCAAACAATAGAGAAGAGAGCAATCTCTTGCCAACTGTTTCTGGTCTTCATGGATTCGTCAATACATGCCGACATTAAAGCAACGCTGCAAATGACAAGTAAACATGAGGAATCTAGCAGCGAATGATCTAGTTCTTGTAGTGGTTAATACCGTGCCGAGGTTCCCTTGGCTGGTAGGTCGTGCTGTAAATTGTCCCTTGATATGATACCGCGTGTTCAGTCGACTAAATCACCTGCTGAAAAAAATGAAGAAGCAGTCGAAACCTGGCCGTGTACATCTAAAGAGACTATACTGTACGCCGGGAGACAAACGATAAGACCTTGACTAATACTATTGCAGTTCAGTGGCGATGATTAACAGCAGTTTCTTACACCACGCAATTTCACTTTGGATTATTTGTTAGTACTATCCATTCGTTCATTTGCTAGTTTTTTGTTTATATAGTTTCTATGAATAGGGCCTGCATAAAATACCTCTTTCAGTTAGTCCAGCTTTTAGAAAAACCTTGGTTGAATTTGGTTGCTATGGTAAAATATTTCACACGTTTTCTTCTTCCTCTTATAGATGGTTGCATAACAATAATATCAGGGAGTTATCTTCTAATCTTTTCAAGGATTTGGTCTCCTTAGATGATCTGTGAGTAAATACCATTAAATCCATCCCTTTTTTTTTTTTTTTTTCTTTTTTTCTTTTTTTAAAGTGAGAGGCTTTTCCATACTATAAACGTTAATAAGTCATCGATATGCATGTTTAACGTCTTTAACGTCCCGGGCATTAACTAACGTCAGTAGGATTGAGCAAAAAACTCATGCGATGTGTGACACCGTAGAAAAGTCGTATGTAAGGCACTTTTCAGAGAATTTTAGCGTTATTATTTAACGTCGTCTGGTATAAAGACAAGTGTTATAAAAGTAGACATTTAAACAAAAAAAGTATACAAATATATTTTTCTTAAAAATACAGTGGTTCTATCTCGGAAGAAACTGGAAAAAAGTCTAGATTAAGGACGTTCGCGCCCAAAAACTTCCGACGTACAGGTTTTTTTTAAAGCTTTGACTGGTAAGATTAGATTAAAAACGTAAAAAAATCGGGGGTCACCGAACTCGTTTTGAAGATAAGGCGTAGCTCAGACCATAGCATTTCTAGGATTTTCAGTTATTCGAGGCGATTCTGGCCGGATTCATTGCGATCGGCATATCTGTAAGTTGAAGAATCATATCTAAGTTATGTGTGTTTAACAAAGCATATATAGGCCTATTTGATAGATCTTTGCTACATATGCCATTAAATCAGCTAGAATTAAGCCTTAAAAAACACAACTTCTAAGTTACGCACACCTGTATATCCATGTACCAATTCGACCCTATTTGAATAGTATATGAGAAATAATTAAAACTTCCCACGTACAGATTTTTTTTTCGTTTTTTAATATAATGGAAAGAATCAGAAAAGAAAGTGATCTACCTAACTAAAAGCGGGGGTCACCGAGCATCCAACAAAAATATTCGCACACAAAGTTACCGCAAAGGTCATCAGCTCTCTATTTTGTTGAGTTTTCGACTCAGTGCGCGCGCTTGAAAATGACGGGGTACGCGCGTGACCAATGAATAGCGTGCGCACTAGAGATGCGCAATATCAATGGGCGCGAACGTCCTTAAATGCGTGTCAGTCAAGGATGAGCTGTTCTCATATTTATTATATGGCTCTGTCTCACAAGGACTGGGAACTACCTAATTCATGAATTTGATTGGTTGAAATGGATATTGACCGCGGTCTAGATTTTCCCATCTAGATCGGCAACTAGACCAGTAATGTTTTGAAGTGAAAAAAAGTTGCAAGCTAAAATGCAAAATCATTGACTGTTTTCATCTAAAAATATATGTCTGGATTTATGAAAACTAGGCTAAAGAATGGATATCACGCACTAAGCGAGCGTTTTTTCCTCGCCAGAAACTATCTCCAAAGGGGACGGTATAAAAATTAAAAGGAAAGTCAGTCCTATTTTCCTTCTTTTAGCCGTTTATCTTCCTTTCATTGCCGTCCTGTCTCTATTTTTCGCCCGTTTTCTTGGCTTGGGGGTGCCTTAGAGAGAAATCCAGGTGAAATAAGGGTTGTAGCGGTTGGGCTCTTTAGCACCGTTTTCATAAATCCAGACAGATATATATTCCTGTAAAATATTTGAATAAAGTGCCGAAGAGCTGATAAGAAAAAAGTAAATAGGACTAGCAAATTTTCGAAGAATTATATTTGGCTCATCGCCGATTACAAGCAAAATGTCGGTAGTACAAACTAGTTACATGAAACGAATTAAATTGTTCTTGTTTTTGCCATATAATAAACATCTTACTTACCGAGCTAAGCTGGTCTGTATGGGTGAAACTTGACCTCGGTCGCGTGTACAGACTTCACTGCGTTCGGTCTGTACTTACGACCTCGGTCAAGGTTCTCCCATACAGACCTCCTGCTCGGTTTTGTAAGAGCTAAACACAATTGACAGAGGACGTTAAAGATGAGTTCCAGTCAGCAATCTAATGTTTATGTGTCTCACTCGATGGAATGCGAATCGATGTTATTAGTTACAAACCACATACCTTATTTTTGAGTGCTTTCAAGTTATTTTTGCAACAGCTTCTTGATTTGTACTGCTGTGAAATTGAAATCAAGTGATATGAGAAAGAATGAACGATATAGCCTCGCATCAATAATGGCGGTTGACGTGAAATTTTGAATTTACTTCATATCAGTAGATGCGAAATGTTACACTTGGTGAAATTTTACATGTAACAAGATAAAAAACATAAACAAACTCTGGAGAGTGCATAGTGCGAGCTGGAAAGCATCTTATAATGCATCTACAAACTTAAAGTGTGTCTGTCTTGTTCATTGTTTATAATTTTCAACGCCATTAAGAATAAAAAAAAATATGAATAAATAATTCGTACAGGCCTAAAACAAGACATTTCTTTTTCTGATATTATAGGAACGTTTATTTTTAAGATTGGTATTAATTAATTAATTAATTAATTAATTAACAGCAACCTTTTGTTTGGTTAGGTCGAATAACAGCCGAGAAGTTAGCAATAATGTGTAGGGGGCTCAAGCATTCTCTGTAACAGTGTTCCCAAACATGCCCTTTTATTATAGAAATCATTCGTGTAGCTTCAATATTAGAGCTATGTATTTTAAATTTAAAGGCATTATCTCTGAATCATTGACTTAAAATCAGTTTACTTTTGGATTAAATGACTTAAAGCTGAGTTTGGATCTATAACAACCAAGAAATTAATTATGCACAATACCCCACAAGTTCTTGGTGACAGCTGCTCATACAAATGTCTGAACAGCTAATTACATATTGTTTATATTTATCAGTCGTATAGCTTGAAATCTAACATTTGTTTTTAGGGACCTATCTGGTAACGAACTACAGAGTTTGCCAGAAGAAGCTTTCGATGGACTTGCGAAGCTTTCGAAGCTGTAAGTAATT
>JAHPZR010001303.1:45000-46770 GCA_019787425.1 Platygyra sinensis
CGCGCGCGCGCTCATGTGCGCGCGCTGATGACGCAAAAATCGTGCGCAGTATGAACGCGCAATGCAAAACCCGGGAATCACCTTAAGGACGTTGCCTAATTTTGTTAGTGCGCACACGTTCTGCGCATTACGCAAGCCATGGTTTGAGCGCGCGCGCTGGGGTTGACAATAGGGAGTTTAAGATAACCACGACGGCAACGGCAACGGGAACGCCACTAAACAAAAGGTTTAATGAGCAGAACAATGATTCTCCACGTGCGTTATAACTTTTTGTACATTTCTTTGCCGTCCTCTGCAAAACAACAACGTGAAATGACCAATTTTGCGTTGTCTGAAGAACGTGAACTACGACGGCTATTTTTTTGAAATTCTCTTTCAAATTCGATGCGGTGTCCCAGATTTAGTTTCGTGATAGCTTCGACAGTGATAAACAAAGTAAATGCCTTAAGAGTATCCCGAGATTCGTAGGTTAAATACATATTCATTTTTTAATCGGCGTTGCCTTCGGCGTCGCCGTAGTAGCTTCTTAAACTCCCTATTGACGCAATCAACTACGGCACCAAGCACACGACTAAAATTAAAGCAAAATTTCCTTACGGTGACCGAATCAATTTTAATAAGCCTGTCTTAAACAGGGAGACCAGAATAGCAGCATATCGCTAACTACTAACTGTTAACGTCTTCCAGCTGAAAACCTAGCTGTTATCTTTCGAAAATTACACTGAAATCCAACTGTAAACATGTACCTGCAGATCAGATGGCGTAGTGCGCGCGCAAAAACGCAAATGTCTTCCTTACTGGGGAGGTGACAGGAAAGAATGTAACGGGCACCGTATAAGTTTTCAAAAAAGATCAATAACTTTAAAAAAACGCGTGGTTACCCCTACATTTTTTGTTGCGAAATGGAAGTGGCAAGCCTATTCAACATGTGATCAGTTTCTGGTTTTGAGCAAACGGTATTTAGACTGTATTTTAACTGAACCAGAGGAAAGCTGTCAGAGACGCTATAAAGGCCCGGATACACGGTGCAACATTGCACGCAATATTGCGCGCAACATTTTTTACTCGACGTGGCTACACGGTCGCAACATTTCGTGCAACATTACGCGCAATATTTGATGAGCGGCTGCCAAGATATCGGTTTTCTTTAAAATTGTAAATTATAAGTATTTGTTCAGTTGATTGTACCTTCGTAAAACCAAAGATAAATATACACAGAAACGAAACAAGCTAAAGACCTTTGCTACCTTTCCGCCCGCTATGGCTACTCCCTACCACCACGCGAGTAATATAAAAGCTGATAAAAGAAGTGAATGAAAATATCCTGAACAAAACTTTTGGATTCCGAACCACAGGTAAGGCTTACGAAAAAAGATTACTTAACTCTGTAATAGTAAATTAGCGAACTCCCTTCTTCGGCAGATTAAACCAACGCTTTCTTTTTACGTGAAACGTACGACGAGTGACATTTAGGTCAGCGGTTAAATTTGAATGTGAGATTTGATTGGCTGAACACTGAAATTTGCGTCACAATATTGCACGAAATGCTGCAGATGGTGGATACACGAAGAAATTTGTTGCGCGCAATGTTGCAGAAGTAGGACGAAATTCTACTGCTGCAATATTGCGCGCAACAATTTTAGGGGTGGATACACGATGCAATTTAGCCATTGCGCGCAATATTGCACCGTGCATCCGGACCTTAAGCGCTTTTGCAACGATTTTGTTATTAAAAACGTACCAAAAATGATTTTAATGTTACCATTTGCC
>JAHPZR010001306.1:0-12500 GCA_019787425.1 Platygyra sinensis
TTTACCATGGTTTGTGATTGGTTGAGTAGTCTAACTGGTAAGTAATTGGTTTGGTTTTGGTTTTACTATGGTTTGAGATTGGCTGAGTAGTCTAATTGGTAAGTAATTGGTTTGGTTTTGGTTTTACCATGGTTTGTGATTGGCTGAGTAGTCTAACTGGTAAGTAATTGGTTTGGTTTTGGTTTTACTATGGTTTGAGATTGGCTGAGTAGTCTAACTGGTAAGCAATTGGTTTGGTTTTGGTTTTACCATGGTTTGTGATTGGCTGAGTAGTCTAACTGGTAAGTCATTGGTTGGGTGTTGGTTTGCTATGGTTTGTGATTGGCTGAGTTGTCTAACTGGTAAGTAATTGGTTTGGTTTTGGTTTTACTATGGTTTGAGACTGGCTGAGTAGTCTAATTGGTAAGTAATTGGTTTGGTGTTGGTTTTACCATGGTTTGTGATTGGCTGAGTAGTCTAACTGGTAAGTAATTGGTTGGGTGTTGGTTTGCTATGGTTTGTGATTGGCTGAGTAGTCTAACTGGTAAGTAATTGGTTTTGTTTTGGTTTTACTATGGTTTGAGACTGGCTGAGTAGTCTAATTGGTAAGTAATTGGTTTGGTGTTGGTTTTACCATGGTTTGTGATTGGCTGAGTAGTCTAACTGGTAAGTAATTGGTTTAGTTTTGGTTTTACTATGGTTTGAGATTGGCTGAGTAGTCTAATTGGCTAGTTATTGGTTTTGGTTTGGTTTTTTTTGGTTTTACCAGTGTTTGAGATTGGCTGAGTGTTCTTAGTGGTTAGTAATTGGTTTGGATTTGGTTTTACTATGGTTTGAGACTGGCTGAGTAGTCTAATTGGTTAGTTATTGTTTTGGATTTGGTTTTACTATGGCTTGAGACTGGCTGAGTAGTCTAATTGGTTAGTAATTGGTTTGGTTTTGGTTTTACTATGGTCTGAGATTGAGGAGTAGTCTAATTGGTTAATAGTTTGTTTGGTTTTGGTTTTACTATGGTTTGACATTGGCTGAGTAGTCTAATTGGTAGGTAAATTTTTGGTCTTGGTTTTCGTGACACTCAATTGAAAAGTTGTTGCTGCTGTTTTTGTTGTAATAGGTTGTGAAAAGTGTTGCTTCCCTCCTAAATGGATGCTAATCCATCGTTGCTCCCTACTTTCCAGAGTTATGTTTTTAAGTTGCACTAACAGTTCATCGATACCGTCTTAAGCTTATGCCACTGGAGGCATAGTTGAATCAATGTGAGGGTAAAATCAATAACCTCAAACTAAGTACTTAGACCGGCAACACTTGGCTCAGCGTTCAACTCGTCAAGCATCCATTAGGGCACTGCGATGCCTCTTATAATGCACACGGGCAAGTGTGTCACTAATTAATTCTAAAATGTCATTTTATTAACAATATACGCCTAAAATAAAATTTACAGCAACTTTAGAAATATTGATTGCGTCGTTCTGGGCTTATGTCAATATACGACTTTAAACATTTTATCTTATAAACAGCAAACACCAGTCATTGGAGGGACAAGAATTCCTTTGTATATATTTTGTACATACACAAAAGTGCATTTAAAAAAATTGAATACACACAGGAGCCATAATCAGGGACGGAGACCGTAAGCGCGCGCCATTTCTAGTATTGGGGTTGGCGCCATGATATGGGACAATTTTTCTATTTTTAGAACAAATTGCGCCATGGCCTGCAGCACACGCGCGTACATTGCTGCGAGGATTTTCGCGGATGTCGCGCAGGGGAAATGGCGTCCGAAATCGTTTATGCTTTTAATTTGGCCCACAACTCAACGCCTTTATGGCTGCTGGAATTTTGCTTAAGTATTTTCGCCGTAAGTTGCTCCAGTTTGAGTGAAGACAGTGCCGAATTTAGGTATGTCCCGCTTTATATCGCTTACCAAGTTGAGTTCCGCTGCTCCTTTTACCTGCTTTTACAAGAACTTCACATTACTCCACTCTAAATTTCACATATAAAGAAGATTAACAGCTTTTTCATAACACAGAAAAAAAAACTAGTTGGATATGTTTGGATATGGCAGCGTTAAGGGCCAATAAGTGATAATAGGTTTATTTACGTAGATGCTGCTTAGTTTTGTTTGTGTAAAAATCCAATAAATTTTCTGTTGTCGATGAATGAGAGCGCCCGCCGATGCGTGTTTTGCACAGCTAGTAAAACATGACAAATTGGACTTCGTACTTTGTGTGAAAACGTACATCGAACTCAAATAATATCTCTAGTTTCTGAATATGTTTAAGGTTGACTAATGTTTGAGAACATATTAAAAGCTTAGCTGAAAATATGTGAATACAGTAGACTAATCAGAAAAGTCACGATGACGCTTTTAATGAACTCGAATAAAGATTTCGTTTGAATCAAAACTCCCTGTCTTTTTTTTTCGCAGTGTAAAGTTTCACTATGTCAAGAAGCACACATGATGTTAGTAGCCTTTTGGTGAACGTTGGTAAAATTTATTGTAGTATCTCAGCACAAAAGACAACGAAACATATCTTTTTCCCGATTTGTTCACAATCTGAAAACACTGACTCGGACTTGAAAGTGCACGCGCTGCACTATGCAAATGAACTACTCGTACGCGTCAGACTTTCCTTCAAAAACTTTTGCAACCTCACCAAACGAGCAGAAACAACTAGAAACTATCAAACACAGGTTTTGGTTATGATAAAGCATTGCTTGGCAAACTCACAAATTAACTCGATATCGGAGTAAACAGTTTTCTTACAGAACTTTTCTCTACAAACCAAACACAAAAGTTTACGCGAATAACTAGCCGGCGAGCGGATTATATTCATTCACAGCGCGAAATTAAAGAAATTCTCGACCCTGAAAAACACACCTTTTCCATTAAATCAGAGGATGAAAGTACATAGAAGAGCCCTGGTTCTTCTCTGCCTTATTCCCTGCAATCGCCCGTGAAAAATCGGCAAGAGAATCTCGCAACTCTCACCATTTCGTCACACAACGTGACAAGATCCACGCGAGAGCCCAAGACACGTGCGTGGATAAGCGCGGATATATGACGTCAGGATGGCGCAATTTGTTCTAGAAAACAAATAGAAAAATAGAAAAATTGTCCCATGTCATGGGTCCACGTGCATCCCAAGACTTACGGTCTCCGTCCCTGATTATGGCTCCTGATACACACCGAATGCAAATATGTTGGACCACTCGGTCGTCACCCGGGACGAGCTACATGAAAGCGAGGTTAGTTAGTTTTCGATGTTTTGTTTTAAAATGTTTCTCCAGAAAACTCTTGCTTTGTGGTCGACCTGTTGCTTTTATTTTGCTGTGCCTACGAGTTGCTGTGTTTCTGAATGCGACGAGAAGGAATAGAAATCTTCCACCGTTCACCTCTAAGGGAAAATAGTGGATCAATGGATGCAATTCGTTGAGACGGAGAAAAGAAATTCACGATCGCCGCGGGAACTAAAGTTTGTTTGCTACGTTTCAGGATAGAAGATCTCAGACAATCGTTTAAATGACGAGCTTATGTGGTGTCTGGTGGTGTTTCAACACGGTTTTCATGGCCAATACCCTCCCCAAGTTAAAGAAAAGGTCTTCTTGAATGATATCCTCTGTCTCAAAGGAAGAAGTTTTTTTGCGTTCACGTCCACCTGCACTCGCCTCATTGCACGGAATCGCACGAGGTAAATATAATTTGTAAAATCCAACTAGTGCTCTATTATCAATGCTGCGTTCTGATTGGTTGAGCTACTAGTAGGCTATTTGATATAGCCCACTAGTAGCGAAAAGCGCCGGCTTTGAAAACCAAAACAATGGCAGCTGAATAGCTTTAACTAGCGAAAGATGTTTTGTCTCGATATTTTTTGACCAACTAGTTGGATTTTACTAAAACAATTATTCCTCGAGCCCGAATGGGCTCTGAGTCAATAGCCCATATTCGGCCTTCGGCCTCATGGGCTATTGACTCAGAGCCCATTCGGGCTCGAGGAATAATTGTTAAATACTACGGTGCAATAACCAAGCGAATGAACTTCAAATGCCCCGTCGGTGAAACCAGTGAAAGCATTGAGCCAAATGGCAGCAACTTGGAGCTAAATGCGATCGCTTACACATTTTCTAAGACCGATTCCAACCTGAACTTAAACAGTTCCTTCGGCGAATGTGAACTCCTTTCCTCCGTCTCTTTGGTTTCCCCTCAGAGGCGAACGAGAAAACTGAAAAAAAGAACACTTTCTCTGCTGTGGAAGATTCCACTCTGTTGCGGTGGCATTCAGTAACACAAAAACGTGTAGGGAGGGCGAAACAAAGGGACCAAATCGACAACGAAGCAAGACTATTCTGGAAAAGCATTGTCAAAACAATGAAACATCGAAGCCCAACAAGCCTCGCTTGCATTCGACTCGTCCCGGGCGCCGACCGAGTGGTCCGCCATATTTGCATTCGGTGTATGGTTGCCATTAATGCTGATGCACGATTAACGCAGAAACTGTTTTACTCTGACTTTTTTAATAGTCACATTCAGAAATTTACGTTCTTAAGTCATACTCATGTATTTTAACATTTTTCAAGCCTTGCATAGGGACCTTAAGCACACCATTTTTCCCCCGTTAGCTTGTTGTCAAGTCGTTGTACCGGATTACATCTTGATTGTTTGTATAGATGTCCTTATTTTGGCTTGTCCATTATACTAATGTGTTATAATATCCACGCTGGTCGGTTGCTAGGGCTTTTCCTCCCGTTCCTTCCAAAAGTAAGAGTTCTAGGCCATAGACAGAAGTTGAAGCCATCAAATGTAATGAAACTTAGCAGGCTAGTGGGTTGATAAATTACCTTTTTATTGGTGTTTGTTTCATTCTATGTGACTGCTATTGTGACGTCATATATGATGTCCAAATTTGGCAATAAAAGAAATTTAGGAAAAAAATCTTGATATTAGTTTTCTGCATAGAATTCTATGATTTCTGGTGGAAACCACATCTCATTTCCCGCCACATGACCATATATGGTCAAAATTATGACGTCATCATAACGTATTTCATGATGAAATACGCGTCATAGCACATAGAACTTATTACTCGGGCGAAGCAAAAGTTTCTCTAAGAAGATATTAGAAACTGGGGGTTACACTTTAGCGGTTAACTTCAATTCGAAAAAGGCGAGGTGCTGGATGTCATCGTTATAAAGTTTTTAGGCTAAAACGTTAAGATAGATATAAGAGCGATGTCTGCTCAGTTTGAGTGCAGCAGTTTAGTACCTTCTTTATCACGCAAAAAATGAGGGAATATTCAGTTAGTCAAAGTTTAGCCCGCATACAAGGGAGTATGGACTTAGATTGATGGCCAAATATTGCAGATGCTAAAGTACAGTTTCAGTATTGTTACTTTTCCCATTTAACAAGCCTTCGTCATTCAATTGACGTTGCGTTTTCGCTGTGTCCATGTTTACGATAGTACTGGCAAATTCATCTTTCAACTTTCGTAAATCATTTGATAAGTCTTCGAGTCTTTCCTCCAAATCCAGAAAATTTTGCATTATGGACATTTTCCTGTTTAGGGGAATTAAGTTACCCATCTTGGATTTGCCCGCCTGACGCTGGTGTAGATCTGAAAAAAAAAAGAGCATAATTACTCGCAAAAAGGGTTTTTGCTTCCATCCTCCGATGAGACATTGACTTAATTTGTTCATTGCGAAGACTGAGAAACGCTCAGTATAGAATAAAGGAGGTGGGGATACGAGGGACATAAATCAGAGATTAAGTAGAGCTAGACAGGTACCTTACAGGATGCAAAAAAATTAAGTAAGAAAGTAAGTTATGATGAATTGCTGTGAGATCTTGAAACTAACCAAATCAGTATAAAGAAACAGGACGCTTTCTAATACAAATGACTTGCGTAGTAAGAATTAAGTGGACCCAAACGAAAGCCCTATGTTTCTTATGCCAGTGAGAGATATATGATAGCTAAAGATTGGTGTGTGGGAGCAGTGGTAGGAATAAATTTTACCCACCCGCGTATCGCCAAAAGTATTCGCTATATAGTAATCAAACGTGTTTAGAACGCAGCTAGCGTGGTCGCGTTTTCAAACTCAGTATGCTTAACCGTTCTCGTTGCGTGATCAAAGCTTACCTTCGCCATTTTCACTGGCAATGTTGATACATGCAAGCTTTGTTTCATCAAGATGATCATACACTTGGGAAGTTTGGAGAGCACTGGAAAAGCTAGAGTTGCACGAAGCGCAGACGCGCTCTCTAAAATTCCTGCGTTTATCGTAACTCCATGATGCTAACTATAGAATGAATCAATTTAACAAATAGATTCCATGTTGCCGTGCGTCAACATGGGGAGGCGCGGTGGCCTCGTTAGTGCGCTCGTCTCCGGATCGAGTGGTCCGGGTTCGAGCCCTGGCCGGGGACATTGTGTTGTGTTCTTAGGCAAGACACTTTACTCTCACAGTGCCCCTCTCCACCCAGGCCCCAGTTGTTCAAAGGCTGGATAACGCTATCCACCGGATAAATCACTATCCAGTGGATAGCGTGGTTTGTTTTGTCAATACTTATCCACTGGATAGCAATTTATCCGGTGGATAGCGTTATCCAGCCTTTGAACAACCGGGCCCAAGTGTATAAATGGGTACCGGCGAATTTAATGCTGGGGGTAACCCTGCGATGGACTAGCAACCCATCCAGGGGGGAGTAGAAATACTCTCAGTCGCTTCATGCTAAGGAAACTGGGATAAGCTCCGGCCTGATGGGCCACTTGGCTCGTATGCGGACTTTACCTACCTACCTTACCGTGCGTCTGTTCAGTGATAGATCACAGAAGACTTCAAAATGTGGTTAGAACAAAAATGAGGCACCCGAGGCGATAGCCGAGTGTGTCACTGATGTTCTTACCACATTTTGACGTCTTCTGTGATCTATTACTGGAAAGACGCACGGCAACATGGAATCTATTTGATTTATATAATAACGAAACAAATTACTACACATAAAGCTTTTGTTTATTTCAAAACACTTCAACATAACGCGAAAGCCGGCCTTTGTCCACTTTGGGGAAGACGAAAAAAAAGCCATTTGACGTAATCTATTATCTTTAAAAAATGAAGCAATTTCATTGGTTACTATGCGTAGCAAAGAATTGTGATTGGTCGAGGAAAATCACGTCACTGTCAAACCTAACGCGAGCGTCGCTCCTCCTCCTCCTCCTCCTCCTCCTCCTCCTCCAGCGAAAACAGAATTGAACCGCGAAATCTACAAATCTTGAAGAAAATGCTGGAAAAATCAAGTCACTTTTATTCATCGGAGCAGCCCTGTGAGCCGAAAAGCTTGGACGTTGCCTTGAAAATTGCAGGAGTTGAAAAAATACCCTCGGAAAACTTGTGGTTTCGGTCAACCTAGAGGCCATTTGATTCGAGTTTTGAAGGAAAGGAGCGTAAATGACGGTGGAGATTTTTGTCTTCTGTGGTTTGTGATTCTGAAATCAATTTGATATAGTGTAGAGAACACATTTGAGCTGCGATACTGTTAGCCGTGCGCTGTGGTTTAGTCTCGCTCGACTGCCTACTGAGACTGCTAGAGAATTTTCTCTGGATCATTTTCTTAAAGAAACGGCTTTATCTTTCTTCTTCCTGCTTTTCGAACCTGTTCAATGCCTCCGCCAGACTTTTTTTTGTGCCTTATCTTTTTCCCAGTAACGTAAAATTCTATCTATAATTCTCAAAACTTTCCGCCATTTTAAAACAGCAGAGAGAAAAACTTTTCTAATGATGACGTCAATCGTGCGTCTGTCCTCTAATACATCATAGGCAACAACCAATCAAAATGCGAGAATAACTTGGATTATTATATAATGTTAATTAGTTACCTTTTCTTCTTTTAGCAACCTTTGCAGCGCACTTGGTAAAGATCTCCCATGCTATACCGAGAACTATCAGGAGGCCTAATATCCCAAAAAGACCGAACAGAATAAATTTGGTCATTTCTGAGCCAGTAGAAAACAATCCTTCCATTTCATCTGACAAGTCTACGGGCTAAAGAAGTAAAAAAACACGTAAGAATCCTTTTTAAAAAGTTTTAACTCCCCAGGTGAGATCAATGTGCTTGTCTATTATACCAAAATTCCCAGTTAATTATTCTCTGTTGGTTTGGACACAACTGTCAATACTTAAAGAAAACCATGTAAGTAAGCGCAGCGGCAAAAAATTAAAGCGACTCAGATATTAATTTTGAAAACTCAGTCTACTGCTCAATCCAATAAGTTCACCTTTCACGATCATCAGACGTCACGTAGCGGTAGCGGTGCTTGGGCTTACCTTCCTTACAACCTTGTTTCCAGGGTCCCACTACGTCGAGGGAGACAGGAGAAACGAAAATGGAGAAAGAGGCAAACATCACCTATCAGGATCTTCATTGTAAAAAAGGGTGAACATTTGATAACCCTTCCACATCTGCTGGGGCTTGCTAAATTTTGCGGGTTTTGATTCGAACAGGTTTAGATTTATTTCTTGGGTAGGAAAACACAAGAAAGATTTACCTGCAGTTCTGCAAGTATAAGTTTCTCTTCTGCAGTTGTTTTGGCGGCGCTGACCAAATCAACTGATAATTCTTTCAAATCTGGCCCGCATTTTGCTAGTTGCATTTTTCTATCCACAAGCTCCGTGTCGGAGTCGTCCGTGTCATTCACTCCATCATTGTTCACATGCGCCAGGTAATACTCCAATGGATACTCGATGTTACGAATTAGTCGAATTTGTCTGTTTATTTTCAAGCCAAACTTATCCAGGAAGTGAAATGCCATGTTCCGGTCCACAAGTACTCCTCCAACGATTCCTTGTCTAAGATTCTCTTGCATTTCTTCGAGGTTGTTAATTTCTGTGGATTTCGAGTAATTATCAACAATTAAAAGGGCATTCTCTGAGCCAGGTCGAATAAGGTGGCCCGAGGCGATTGAGTCAAATCCTATCACTGTATTATAATTGTCCTTAACCAGCTTCCAGCCGCACCTTACAAGTATATATGATCATGTATATAGTCATAGTTATAGCCATTTTTTCTTGGACAATACTGTCCAAGGAGGAAAAGTGCAACGAGGTTAACCCTATGCGTGCATGTATAAGTTATTCATCTGCAGTTGTTTTAGCAACGGCGACCAAATCCACTGATAATTATCTCAACATTGGCCAGCATTCTGCTGGTTCCATTTTTCTTTCCACAAGCTCATCACGTATATATGATCGATCAAGTGTGCATGTAGATTATCGACAGAGGAAAAGTCAATGACTTTAATGAGAACAGATAGATTGTGTCTAGTAGTTAATTTTGAATACCTTTCCTTTTTGGGGGAAGGGGGAGTGATCGGTCTCAAGGATGGGAAAATTGAAGAAAGGGCAGCTGGAGGTCAAGCACATTTTAAACTCAAACCTCCAGTGCATTGAACGTTGTTCTAAATTCTAATGGACGGAACCTTATAGTGCAGTTATTCAAATGAAAATTATCGAGCATTACAATCAAATGGTACTTTTCATCATGGTCTACAAGGTGATACCACGGTGTGACTTTTTAAGTGCGAGCTAAAGCCTGAAGCATTTGCGCAGAACTTTCGTACTGCAAGAAAACGGCAGTTAGCTTAGAAAGCCTTTGATCAGCACATCTACATATATACTGTATATAGTACTGTTAAGTGTGCTACTTACTGATAACATCTGCATTTAACTCCTTTGCAACTGTTTGCGTTTCGGTATTTATTGCAGAAACGCCCATCTACAAAGTAAAAACGAAGTTATGCTGAATTTTTATAAAGACCTTAACTCCGATTGCTGAAATGTGAAATAACCACCACTACGTTTTATCAAAGCAGAACCAAGGTATAGTTAACAATTATTCACCGATGGCGAGGAGAATATTGTCGAATAATCCCTGAGACGAAGTCGAGGAGTAATTCGACAATATTCACCGAGCCTGAGGCCTGTTTTAGTATAATTTCAGAGCTGAACAACAGAGAATAACGCACTAAAACATGAAAACAGGGACCCAATTGTTCGCATGCATACACTGCCTTGAACACGAGTTCTTGAAAGGATTTTTGGTCCAAGGATCACAGCAGTCATTGTGAAAATTCTCCATCCTTTCAAATATCCTGGACTTAGATTGATGACTTCCGAATAGAGGAAAAATTTATTCACCAACTGCCGCTATGTTTACTTGCCGAGATAGCAATGGTGGCACGCTTGTTAGCCAGGCCTCGAAATTGTTATATAAACCGCCTGGAGCGGTTTATATAGCGTCATATAAGGAACCACTCGACCAATCAGATTGCTGGAAGCTCTTTGTTCAGCTCTGAAATTATACTAATGCTTAATAATCTCTCTTGTCCTACAACAGACTGTATTCAATATTTAAAGACTCAACTTGGCAGTGAGGTCTAGAGGACACAAAAAGAGATATTGAATTACCTGTTTATTCATTTCTTTTGTTTTTGTCCTCTAGGCCTTACTATTAAGCTGAATTTTAACATATCGTAAGCAACCCATTGCACATAACTAAGCTGGAGGCTAACTCGAAAAACTAACGGTTCATTTAGCCTCCAGTCTCATTCATTTATAACAGGTATCAAAAATGTGATAGTATTCACATTTACAAAGGAAAAAATAAAGATGCTGTACTTTTTGTTATTGTTGTTTTTGCCTACTTTAAATTCACTTTACGTCCCTTCTATCATTCATGGATCCTGGCAGGAGAGTGTTAATGGTATGAGAGCATAAAGACTGGATTATTCCTAAGGTAATACCTCTCAAGTCATTTGCAGATCGATGTTGGAATCTAGTAATCCCAGGAGAGTCTACAAAAGGCCAATCTTGTGACGCAAGTTTACTACCCGTGGACAACCCAGGCGACATTACACGCAATTTCATCTGCCACGAAAACGTCATCTTGAACAAGGCCTATCAAGAACGAGATAATTTGGTTTTATCAACTGAGTTGATAATGTGAATTAGCCACCGTAAAGAGATTCGAAAGCTGACGTTTCGAGCGCTAGCCCTTCGTCGGAGCGAATCGAGGAATTGTGGGTTGTGTGTGGTTTATATAGAGAAATATGGAGCTACGCTATTGGTTGGTGCCTGGCAACGTGAAAAAACAACAGAATAAATTAGTTGAATGAAAAGCGTTCGTTGATACCGTGAGGATTAAGAGTGCCGATTTGAAAAATAAATTTTTGTTCTAGAGTTTTGCGGCTTTCTGTGCCTCCTTGATGTAGGGAGAGGCCACAGACCGCCATATGTTGCTTCGAATGATTCGGCAGATTAAAGTGTCTAGCGACCGGTTTAGATGCGTTTTTGTCGTCTTTCTCAACGTCGCGAAGATGTTCTCGGAATCGGTCGCCTAGTCGTCTACCTGTTTCGCCGATATATAACTTTTTGCAGAGAGTGTAAGTTATACAGTAGATGACATTGGCTGAGGTACAGGTAAAATGATCAGTGATTTTAATAGATCGCTTGGGCCCCGACAATTTCTCAACGTTACAAATGAAAGGACATGTTTTGCATCGTGCGCGTGCACATTTAAAAGTACCGGGTTGTTCACTCGTTTGGAAAGAACTTCTGACTAAAAAGTTACCTATGTTTTTGTCGCGTTTAAATGAAATTAATGGCGGTTGCGAAAAGATTCTACCAGTATCGGGATCATTTTGAAGTAATTTAAAGTTTTTGAGAATGATGAATTTTACTGCGTGGTTGTGAGGGTGAAATGTGAGAGTGAATGGAATTCTATTATTATTCTCCTTCTTAGACGTTTGTAGTGCTGACTGCCGATCGATTTGTTGGGCGCGATGATGGCCTGCTTGAACAACAGAGGCAGGATAGCCACGTTTGTCGAAAAACTCGCACATTTCCTCTGATTTTAAGGAAAAATCAGAGTCCTCACTACAAAGGCGGCGAAGTGTACGAAACTGAGAATAAGGAATGGAATTCTTGACATGTGATGGATGTAAAGATGAATACAACAAATAACTATGAGAATCTGTGGGTTTGTAGTGCACACTGGTGCATAAACCGTTGCCTTCGACAGAAACTTTAATATCTAGAAATGCTAAAGAAGTGTCGGAAATTTCCCAGGTATATTTAAGAGCCGGATGAAACGAATTAACAGCAGTTATAAATTGATTGAGTTCCTCTCTGGTGGAGGAAGTTGCGCCGACACAGTCGTCAATGTAGCGACGGTAGAGGTCAGGTTTGGGGCCGTTGTATTGATTGAAAAATTGTTGTTCAATATAGCCTACGAAAAGGTTGGCGTAGCTGGGTCCCATTTTGGTACCCATGGCCACCCCATTGATTTGTTTATAATAACTGTCAGCGAATGAAAAACAGTTTAGTGTTAAAACTAGTTCAGCCAGGCGGAGCAATGTTTCCGAGCTTGGTTCCTTAACAGTACGTAAATCGAAAAAATGTTTGAGGGCTAGAAGACCTTCGCCATTAGGGATGACGGTGTAAAGAGATGTAATATCCATAGTGAAAATAAG
>JAHPZR010001306.1:17500-29312 GCA_019787425.1 Platygyra sinensis
CATTTCGTCTCGTATGGATCTGGCTGACGATTTGGATGGGCTTGACGAGTATCTCGATGTGACCTACTTTTCGTTACTTGGCGGGCAAATCTGGAATTATGACTTGAATCAATCTGACGAGTTTTGCCATTGACGAGCCAAACATAACGGCAGGCCAGAAGGCAGAAGACAACCCTTACAGAGACACCATGCATTGTAAATACCGCTGAAGATGACTTGGTCAGTAGCTAGAATCCTCCTTGGTTACCTGCGGATATTCAAACTCGAAACTAAAACTCAAGTCAATAATTGGAAAATATTCCTGGTAGGATTTAGCGTGTGCAGAGGACTGCCTACATTAATGCTGCTACATTACTTCACGCAGCTTGAAAAAACTTTACACGATACTTCAGTCAACTCTACTTTAAGCTCATAGTACTGCCTTCAAGCAGTTACACTACAGTCGAACCCCTATTAAACGGCCACCCCTATATATTAGGCGGCTAGTTATCAATTCCTGATAGGGGCTTTTCTGTTGTTTTTTACCTCTATTAAGCGGCCAGCCCCCTTAAAGCGACCAATTTATCCATTTTCTCGAGAGTGGCCGTTAGGAGTAGAACTGTTGTCTGTCAAAACCTTTCCTCTTAACCTAATTTGAAATAACGAATTTTTGGATCGTTTATTTATTTTATTTATTTATTTACCAATTATGGTTTCACTCTTATCAAATTATTGCAACGGTTTTAAATATGAATTTCAACAATGACTAAAGCTATAACAAAACATTACTAATATGTAAGATTTAACAGCGATTTCCTTAATGAATATGGCGAAACAGATGTTATTATTTACACAGGCGTACGACCAGGGAGTGAGGAGGGGCGCTGCAGCTCCCCCAGCTACAGAAATTACTTAATTTTTTGGCCTAAACGCTCATGATTCGACACTTGAGAGAACACATTACAAAGTAATACCGTTGGCCTGATCTCCAAAAGTCGTAGAAAGATTTTTTACTTTTATTTCTCTCTGTGACATAAGACGCCCGACCGCGACTCTGTACGCCGTCGAGTGATTTGTTAAAAGAGCTGATTCCTAAAGTAGTACCGCGTAAAGTAAACCATTTGTATCGGCTGCTGTTCAGAAGTATCGTTGCGCACCGAAGATGCTATGGTATTCAGTCGGGACACCAGCTTTTCCTTTTCTTCCGGGCCTTTCCTTTTGGGTTTCAAGGTTGCTCGCTTACTGCTTATGCCTCTAGCTCCACTCGAGAACAAAGGGCCTCGACAGCGCTCCTCCAACAGACACGGTTTTGGGGGATCCTCTTCAGCTCGACCCACGTCATTCCGGCTGCCTTCACTTCAGCGTCCGTGCTTCTTCTCCGAGTCTGCCTGGGCTTACCACCTTTTCGTTTTCCCTGGGGACTCCAGTCCAGTACCTGTCGGGTAACGTTTGATGGAGATTTGCGTAGCGTGTGGCCAATCCACCCCCATTTCCTCTTCTTGATGTCTTCTTCAACTGGGGTGTAGCAGCTTCACCGGAGAAGAAAACACACGAGACTCCAGGAACACAACAATTCTATTGACAAGATGGCGGACTCTACAAAGCACATGGTTGCAAAAGTCACGTGACATAAACGTCACTACTACGACACTTCATGGGGCTTGTTTTGTCCTTGCCCAAAGCCCTTTGTTTGAGATGATTTCTGGCCATCTGATGTTCAGGATGTTGCGCAGGCACCGGTTGACAAAGGTTTGTAATTTGTTTCTGCTGGTCTTTGTTGTGCGCCACGTTTCGGAGCCATATAGCATGACTGACTTGACTTTGGTGTTAAATATCCTGATTTTTTTGTGGAGTGAGAGGGCTGAAGATGGCCAGATGGGTGTGAGGGTTCTGAAGACGTGTCTGGATTTGCTGATGCGGCTCTTGATGTCTTCGTCTGCACCACCGTCCTTGCTCACTACACTGCCCAGGTAGGTGAACTCGTCCACTTCCTTGATCTCTTCTTGCTGTAGTCTGACTGGGTTTTGCCGTTTATTGTCTGTTCTTGATGCAGAACTCAAGACCCATCTTTTTAAACAAGCATTTTTAGAATAATTCCTCATACATTCTACGCATTTGATTTTTTGGGGCTATATTATTGTAACTATTATTTATATTAATATTATTATTAGCGTTATTGTAAATACTATTGTAAATATCATTATGCATGTAATTCTTTTAGATAATATAAAATTGAAAAGCGTACTGGATCATGGTAATGCGCTATAGAAATCAATAAATTATTATTATTATTCGTAGGATCTCTGTCTTCCCGGTGTTGATCCTGAGGCCAATGTTCTCTGCCTCAGCTGCAACACGGCCTAGGTTCTCTTCATGCGTCTTGTTGTCTGTGTGAAAGGAGGCTGACATCGTCCACGAAGTCAAGGTCTTCTAGTTGTCTGGCGAATATCCACTGGATGCCGGGCTTCTGGCCTTTTGTGAATTACTCGGCTATCAAACGCAATCAATTATGTGTGTGTGTTTTTTTTATAGAGCCGTCTTCACCACCCGACCCGTGAGAAATGGGGAAAACTAACAGGAATAAGCGGGATAAGAGCGCTGTCAGTCAACCATTTCTTTTTTTGCTTGTCCACGAGTTATTCGGTTCTGGCTTCGACTTTATTTCGCTGTCCAAGAAATTCTCTCTGTTTGTTTTTTTTTTTTTTTTGGCACGTTACATGACCACAAGAGGGAGTGATAAATAGGTTGGAAACGCGAATTGATTTGGGAGGCGGAACCGCGAAATGTATTGTAAGTACTGGCAAAGAAAATATGCTAATGAGGTTATTGCAACAAGAGCTCGGCCAGGATGAAGCCGCCTCCCGAAAAAATTCAACGCGCTATTATGACACCTAACTGTTTTATTAATTAACTTTTATTTTAAAAAACATTTCTTTATCCAAATAACTCAGGCGAGTTTTAAGTTTTTACTTTCATTTATTGGGAAATGTTAAATTTTATACCAACCTTTTTGTTTATTTCATTAAAAAGAAAAAAATTGACAAACGACCTTACAAAAAGAAAATGTGTACTTACTTATCTGAAAGTTTTGTTAACATATCGGAGGCCGCAAAAATGACGCAAGAAGCGAAAATAAGCTTAACTGCCAAAATATGAAAAATTATGCAAAACGTCTTGATGATTTTTCTACCAACGAGTTCTTAACAGGTGCACAGGTTGCTAAAAAGCTAGTGAATTTAACGTCCGGTCAATTGCGTCAGTCTTCACAAAAGAGTCAAGATGTTTCCAAGATGTTTTCCTTTGTCTAGTTATTGTTTTCTTAATTCTTTCACCATATTATGTCATTTATACTTGAACAATTTAAACCTTAATAGATAGCCAAAATAAGCGACCGAGTGTATCAGCCGTCACAAAAAAAGTCATTCGGGCCTAAAACTAAAGATAAGAGAAGAGTTTTCAAAGGTTTTGGGTTCATTTTTCTAAATACAGCCTTCTTGCAGGAATATTTGGGGAAATGGTCGCGCACTCTCTGGCCAAAAGACTGCCGAATAAATTAGCAAAATAATAGCGTTGCAAAAACGCCCTCGCGTTAATAATTAAGACTATATCTTCGGCAATCAGATACTAATATCAAAAGAAGAAGTTTTTGGCACTCTATATTTTTCTCTTTTTCAGTTGCAGATGAGAGCTGTCAAAGTCAGATTTGAAAAATTAACAAATAAATTATTCCAAGCGAGCCTTGATTGTATCTTCATAGCTTTTGCCACTCTCACTCTGGCCTCTTCATATGAGCCCGGTCAACAGGGCTTGCTCGGTTTCCGAGATCTCGCCTCGTCACTCTTTTCTTCGTAAAATTTCGAGTTGGTTCGTATTAGAAGCCGCGCTGCCCTGGTTACCGAGATCTCAAACTTTGCGACCGAGATCTCGGCAACTGGGATTAAACTATTCCATATCGCAAACACTCCAGCCCGGGTGACCTAGGCGCAACATTTAATTTTTTGACAAAATAGCTTTGCTATCGCAACATAGATGGCATAATGTTTGTCTTGTAGGTTTTTTTCACTTCAGTGGTAGTAGTAAAGTTACAAGAGTATACAAAGCCGGACAACAGTCGCAAACGATACAAGTTTATGTTCCACCATTTTGGTTTTCAGGTTTCTTGAAGTTTAACCCGGTCGATCGGGCTGAGATTTCCCATATGAACAAAAAACAACACGCATTCGTATCGGTAACCGAGCCGCCAGCCCGGTTTATGAAGAGGCCCTAAACACCAGAAAAGGGGAGAAAACAATGAGCTTAATACGTTTTTTTAATACATCAAAATATTAAAAGAAAACGCCTGTTTCGGCTGGGCGATGAGAACCGAAACATTTTGGAGATGGCCTTAAGGTTGTGAATTTTGTCTATAGGTAAGCCCGTTAGCGTGACTATACCGACATGGACGCACTTTCTTGGTCACTGCATTAAGATTTAAATCAACATAAAACTAGCCGATTACTGAACTTTGAATCCGGCTTGAAAAAGGCATAAGGGAAAGAAAATACTTCCTTATCAGAAACCCAGTGCATAAAAAAAAAAAAAAATTAATTATGTACACGTCTTTTCACCTGTTTAAACATTGAAACTGAATTATGACATTGAAGAGCTTTAATTTTGACGAAAATTTACATTTGACATAGAAGCTTGTTCGGCAAATTGTCTAACACGGAGTAAAGTGACAGGAATGAGGTTGGCCTCTATGATAATCACTTAAATTTCTGATGTTTTAAAAGGAACAGATGTTTTGGAAAGAACGATTAATGGAGAGGACGAGTGGATCGTCCTTGCTCCTCGTTCGCCTTGGTGTTTAACAGCGATCTTGCTCAGAAAGGAAACAGATCATAATAATTTTGAACTGAATAATTTCCTAAATATTGGACCGGTACCCATTTCCTGAATCTTAAAACAATGCTATTTCCAGAGTTGCTAATCTAGTGAATTAGTCACGAGCTCTCATCACAATGCGTGGCGCTCCTGGCTTAGGAAAAGAAAAGTGAAACCAGCAACTCTTGTTCAAGGCCGGGATCTATATCTTTGGCATAATTGAAGAAGCGTCATGGAGAGCAAGGCATGTTCGTTTCTTACCACTGTTGGCGGCCATTGCGGATATCGATCACTGTTGGAGCAGTAGAAATGGTTCCTTTTCTTAGCTGTAATCTAGACAATATTTCAAGGACAGGGTCCACCTGAGTCGAATTGAAGATTTTTTAAAAACGTGTAGCTACTGTTGACCATAATATATATATATATATATATATATATATCTTATTAGACGTTTTGTTGTGTAGTATCGCTGAGTATTTTTACGAGTTGTGCCGTATTTTGACGAGCCCGTAGGGCAAGTCAAAATACAAACAACGAGTAAAAATTCTCAGCGATACAACACAACAAAACGTCCAATAAGAGATTTATTATCCAACACGCCAAAGGTTTATGTCCGTGCGGGCGAATTTCGCGGATATTTATTTACGGAGAATGCTTGACAGAAGTATGCGAAGCGGAACGGAATTCGCCCGGGAAATGCAGCTAACTGCTTGGTCAACAGCAAACAAACCTGTCTAACCGGTCCTCTGGAGTACAAATACCGCGTGATATTTGTAATCGTTTTGGGCGTTATTTGTACTCTACGAGGTGCAGTTGGATAATAACGATAAAATACTTTTTCGCTTTTTAATGTAATAATAATTGTATAATGTGAAGAATTTTTAAATTTATCTATTTAAAAAGCATAATGATGGTTCGGTCACTCTTGAACTGAAGGATACGACAAACTGCCATTAACAAGCTCCATCCACTTTGTCCTTAAAAAAACCTACCGGGTGAACGCCCATTTTTATACGTAAGAAATGATGTTCCGGGTATATTAAAACTCTTCCCTCCCAACTTAACGACACTAAACAAGAGATCATGGATTTCCCAAAAGAGTACAAAAACACATCAAGATCCTATTGTTTTAATCCCACCACAAATTGTGAAGATAAATGAATTAAATTTGTTGTGGTACTAGAATGCATTTCCTGATCTTGAAAATTTCATTTCCATCGGTGTGCGCGGTTACAGCCATTTACATGAAGGAGCTTCACGGACTGACGCTACCGTGACTCTAAGTCGTGACCCTTGAACGCATGAACCGAGTTATACTTTCCTTAACAAGATCTGGCCCTCAGCACAGTGGAGAATAGTTGGACGGATGTAAAAAAAGTCATTTTACTCGATCTTTCTGTGCATTTGCTGTTTAGCAAATGTAGTGGACTCAGTCAACAGCTGTGAGGGTGACAATTTTGTCGCAAATTGAGACAGTTATGACTTACGTCAGTTTCATTGGCCAAGGCTTTCTTAATTCCTTGTTTAGTAACCCTATTGAGTCCGGTAGGGTGGGCATAAAACTTTCAATGCGTCTAATTTGATTGGTGGAAGAGCATGATGCTACCATGCAACCACATTTCGACCGGTGTGTTTTTCTAAATTTTCCTGTTTTTGATGAAACTGAAAACTGTCAGTTTCAGGTTTCAGGTTTTTTTTGCAGTGGCATTTACTTTCATAAATAACTGTACCATTCCGGTTTCAGAGAAAGATAAGAAAAGCCCAGTCTGAATGTATTTTATACTTTATTTTGGCGTGTTGCTTGCTTTTTGACTACTGACAATCACTATTTTTTAAAGCCCTGGCCAAATGGACCGACAAGTAGTCGCAAGTGGACGTGTAGAGACTTGCGTTGGGTGGCCAAACGGACACGGAAGTTACAAAAAATATTCTTAGGCAGATTATCCTCTATTTCTTTGGCTAATAAAAGGTAAATGGACGTCCCTCTACTTGCGTTGATTTGGGTTCGGTGGCCAAACGGTGGGAAACTTGCTGTGACTTGCGTGCAAATTTGATCTCGGCCAAAGTAAGCGCAATTCATTGCAAGTGCACGCAAGACCTGGCCAAACAGAGTCGCAAGTAGACCGAAGTCTTCAACTTGCGTCTACTTGCGACTCCGTTTGGCCAGGGCTTAACGATTTTTTACCCTTCCATCAAAAGAAATAGTAAACAGTAATCAAATCGCCACATTTTCTTGTCTTTAATCTTAACAAAATTAACTTGGTGCATTGCCGGATGTTTCGATCTTTTATCCAGGTAAACAGTTCTCTCTTCTATCAATGAAGAACAGGATAACTACCTCAAAAGTACTGTAGTAAAGCTAAGATTGTCAAAAAAAGATCGAAACATCCGGCAATGCACCAAGTTAATTTTGTTAAGATTAAAGACAAGAAAATGTGGCGATTTGATTACTGTTTACTATTTCTTTTGATGGAAGGGTAAAAAATCGTTAAGCCCTGGCCAAACGGAGTCGCAAGTAGACGCAAGTTGAAGACTTCGGTCTACTTGCGACTCTGTTTGGCCAGGTCTTGCGTGCACTTGCAATGAATTGCGCTTACTTTGGCCGAGATCAAATTTGCACGCAAGTCACAGCAAGTTTCCCACCGTTTGGCCACCGAACCCAAATCAACGCAAGTAGAGGGACGTCCATTTACCTTTTATTAGCCAAAGAAATAGAGGATAATCTGCCTAAGAATATTTTTTGTAACTTCCGTGTCCGTTTGGCCACCCAACGCAAGTCTCTACACGTCCACTTGCGACTACTTGTCGGTCCATTTGGCCAGGGCTTTAAAAAATAGTGATTGTCAGTAGTCAAAAAGCAAGCAACACGCCAAAATAAAGTATAAAATACATTCAGACTGGGCTTTTCTTATCTTTCTCTGAAACCGGAATGGTACAGTTATTTATGAAAGTAAATGCCACTGCAAAAAAAACCTGAAACCTGAAACTGACAGTTTTCAGTTTCATCAAAAACAGGAAAATTTAGAAAAACACACCGGTCGAAATGTGGTTGCATGGTAGCATCATGCTCTTCCACCAATCAAATTAGACGCATTGAAAGTTTTATGCCCACCCTACCGGACTCAATAGGGTTACTAAACAAGGAATTAAGAAAGCCTTGGCCAATGAAACTGACGTAAGTCATAACTGTCTCAATTTGCGACAAAATTGTCACCCTCACAGCTGTTGACTGAGTCCACTACATTTGCTAAACAGCAAATGCACAGAAAGATCGAGTAAAATGACTTTTTTTACATCCGTCCAACTATTCTCCACTGTGCTGAGGGCCAGATCTTGTTAAGGAAAGTATAACTCGGTTCATGCGTTCAAGGGTCACGACTTAGAGTCACGGTAGCGTCAGTCCGTGAAGCTCCTTCATGTAAATGGCTGTAACCGCGCACACCGATGGAAATGAAATTTTCAAGATCAGGAAATGCATTCTAGTACCACAACAAATTTAATTCATTTATCTTCACAATTTGTGGTGGGATTAAAACAATAGGATCTTGATGTGTTTTTGTACTCTTTTGGGAAATCCATGATCTCTTGTTTAGTGTCGTTAAGTTGGGAGGGAAGAGTTTTAATATACCCGGAACATCATTTCTTACGTATAAAAATGGGCGTTCACCCGGTAGGTTTTTTTAAGGACAAAGTGGATGGAGCTTGTTAATGGCAGTTTGTCGTATCCTTCAGTTCAAGAGTGACCGAACCATCATTATGCTTTTTAAATAGATAAATTTAAAAATTCTTCACATTATACAATTATTATTACATTAAAAAGCGAAAAAGTATTTTATCGTTATTATCCAACTGCACCTCGTAGAGTACAAATAACGCCCAAAACGATTACAAATATCACGCGGTATTTGTACTCCAGAGGACCGGTTAGACAGGTTTGTTTGCTGTTGACCAAGCAGTTAGCTGCATTTCCCGGGCGAATTCCGTTCCGCTTCGCATACTTCTGTCAAGCATTCTCCGTAAATAAATATCCGCGAAATTCGCCCGCACGGACATAAACCTTTGGCGTGTTGGATAATAAATCTCTTATTGGACGTTTTGTTGTGTTGTATCGCTGAGAATTTTTACTCGTTGTTTGTATTTTGACTTGCCCTACGGGCTCGTCAAAATACGGCACAACTCGTAAAAATACTCAGCGATACTACACAACAAAACGTCTAATAAGATATATATATATATATATATATATATATTATGGTCAACAGTAGCTACACGTTTTTAAAAAATCTTCAATTCGACTCAGGTGGACCCTGTCCTTGAAATATTGTCTAGATTACAGCTAAGAAAAGGAACCATTTCTACTGCTCCAACAGTGATCGATATCCGCAATGGCCGCCAACAGTGGTAAGAAACGAACATGCCTTGCTCTCCATGACGCTTCTTCAATTATGCCAAAGATATAGATCCCGGCCTTGAACAAGAGTTGCTGGTTTCACTTTTCTTTTCCTAAGCCAGGAGCGCCACGCATTGTGATGAGAGCTCGTGACTAATTCACTAGATTAGCAACTCTGGAAATAGCATTGTTTTAAGATTCAGGAAATGGGTACCGGTCCAATATTTAGGAAATTATTCAGTTCAAAATTATTATGATCTGTTTCCTTTCTGAGCAAGATCGCTGTTAAACACCAAGGCGAACGAGGAGCAAGGACGATCCACTCGTCCTCTCCATTAATCGTTCTTTCCAAAACATCTGTTCCTTTTAAAACATCAGAAATTTAAGTGATTATCATAGAGGCCAACCTCATTCCTGTCACTTTACTCCGTGTTAGACAATTTGCCGAACAAGCTTCTATGTCAAATGTAAATTTTCGTCAAAATTAAAGCTCTTCAATGTCATAATTCAGTTTCAATGTTTAAACAGGTGAAAAGACGTGTACATAATTAATTTTTTTTTTTTTTTATGCACTGGGTTTCTGATAAGGAAGTATTTTCTTTCCCTTATGCCTTTTTCAAGCCGGATTCAAAGTTCAGTAATCGGCTAGTTTTATGTTGATTTAAATCTTAATGCAGTGACCAAGAAAGTGCGTCCATGTCGGTATAGTCACGCTAACGGGCTTACCTATAGACAAAATTCACAACCTTAAGGCCATCTCCAAAATGTTTCGGTTCTCATCGCCCAGCCGAAACAGGCGTTTTCTTTTAATATTTTGATGTATTAAAAAAACGTATTAAGCTCATTGTTTTCTCCCCTTTTCTGGTGTTTAGGGCCTCTTCATAAACCGGGCTGGCGGCTCGGTTACCGATACGAATGCGTGTTGTTTTTTGTTCATATGGGAAATCTCAGCCCGATCGACCGGGTTAAACTTCAAGAAACCTGAAAACCAAAATGGTGGAACATAAACTTGTATCGTTTGCGACTGTTGTCCGGCTTTGTATACTCTTGTAACTTTACTACTACCACTGAAGTGAAAAAAACCTACAAGACAAACATTATGCCATCTATGTTGCGATAGCAAAGCTATTTTGTCAAAAAATTAAATGTTGCGCCTAGGTCACCCGGGCTGGAGTGTTTGCGATATGGAATAGTTTAATCCCAGTTGCCGAGATCTCGGTCGCAAAGTTTGAGATCTCGGTAACCAGGGCAGCGCGGCTTCTAATACGAACCAACTCGAAATTTTACGAAGAAAAGAGTGACGAGGCGAGATCTCGGAAACCGAGCAAGCCCTGTTGACCGGGCTCATATGAAGAGGCCAGAGTGAGAGTGGCAAAAGCTATGAAGATACAATCAAGGCTCGCTTGGAATAATTTATTTGTTAATTTTTCAAATCTGACTTTGACAGCTCTCATCTGCAACTGAAAAAGAGAAAAATATAGAGTGCCAAAAACTTCTTCTTTTGATATTAGTATCTGATTGCCGAAGATATAGTCTTAATTATTAACGCGAGGGCGTTTTTGCAACGCTATTATTTTGCTAATTTATTCGGCAGTCTTTTGGCCAGAGAGTGCGCGACCATTTCCCCAAATATTCCTGCAAGAAGGCTGTATTTAGAAAAATGAACCCAAAACCTTTGAAAACTCTTCTCTTATCTTTAGTTTTAGGCCCGAATGACTTTTTTTGTGACGGCTGATACACTCGGTCGCTTATTTTGGCTATCTATTAAGGTTTAAATTGTTCAAGTATAAATGACATAATATGGTGAAAGAATTAAGAAAACAATAACTAGACAAAGGAAAACATCTTGGAAACATCTTGACTCTTTTGTGAAGACTGACGCAATTGACCGGACGTTAAATTCACTAGCTTTTTAGCAACCTGTGCACCTGTTAAGAACTCGTTGGTAGAAAAATCATCAAGACGTTTTGCATAATTTTTCATATTTTGGCAGTTAAGCTTATTTTCGCTTCTTGCGTCATTTTTGCGGCCTCCGATATGTTAACAAAACTTTCAGATAAGTAAGTACACATTTTCTTTTTGTAAGGTCCGTTTGTCAATTTTTTTCTTTTTAATGAAATAAACAAAAAGGTTGGTATAAAATTTAACATTTCCCAATAAATGAAAGTAAAAACTTAAAACTCGCCTGAGTTATTTGGATAAAGAAATGTTTTTTAAAATAAAAGTTAATTAATAAAACAGTTAGGTGTCATAATAGCGCGTTGAATTTTTTCGGGAGGCGGCTTCATCCTGGCCGAGCTCTTGTTGCAATAACCTCATTAGCATTTTTTCTTTGCCAGTACTTACAATACATTTCGCGGTTCCGCCTCCCAAATCAATTCGCGCTTCCAACCTATTTATCACTCCCTCTTGTGGTCATGTAACGTGCCAAAAAAAAAAAAAACAAACAGAGAGAATTTCTTGGACAGCGAAATAAAGTCGAAGCCAGAACCGAATAACTCGTGGACAAGCAAAAAAAGAAATGGTTGACTGACAGCGCTCTTATCCCGCTTATTCCTGTTAGTTTTCCCCATTTCTCAC